>PNEQ01116597.1:0-38193 GCA_003012365.1 Medauroidea extradentata | reverse complement strand
AACTTGACACGACGGCGTAGTTTGGGTGGGTCTTACCGAAGATGTCTTGTAGTAGGTCTGGACGGTTGTCTCTTGATCATCCCTCGATACTCATTCGACCACATCCTTCTCGTCCTGGGGCGGCGACCACGTACTCCCGATGCTCGTAAGACGATCGCGACCTCTTCGTCCTCAGATGAAGCTCTCGTTCCCCTCGTTCGTCGAATAGTGGACCCGTCGAACCGTAGACTTCGGAGACCTGGACAGCAACGAACACGAAGTGGACTATGGAATGGCCTGATCCACGGGCTCTTCTTTATAATTCCCTGGTACGTCCTTCTTCGGCGTTGACATCGTGTGTAATTTCCAATGAAATTCTCCTGGTATTAGTCGTAGAAGTAAGTGAGACCTTTCTGACGACGCGTATGAATAATTTAGCGTCTCGTCGAAGAAATTCTCAGGTCTTCTTGACTACACGCCTGTTCGGCATCATGGACGGGAAGGTTCTTTTTTTTTTTTTTTTTTTTTTTTTCATAAAATTTTCTCAATCGTTCTTCAACAAAACTACTTCTCTTGTTTTAGCGTCGCAACACCCATTCCATTCAATACTTTCCTCGTAGCTTACCCCGGGTTTGTTCGCCAACATGATTAGATCGGGTTGTAATCCGTGATACAAAACAAAATATTCCTAGCATAGATATAAAAGCTGTAGAAGTCATTAATGTATCAAAACCACAATACCTTATACACTCAAATCATAGGCAATTAAAACTTACAATCTTCCTGGCACGTGGTAACTATGGTCATAGAATAGTAAATACCTAGGTTAATTGACAAATAAATTGAAATTTATACTCATCTGTAACATTGGACAAAATGCTATGTTACACTATAAACCTTACTTACATCAAAGCTCATATACCAAACTTTCAAACTATAACATTTAATGTAATTCGGTTATTTTGATAAGAAAATATGATATAACTTGTTTATTTATTCCTGCAGAGTCATCTTCTTAAATAACCCACATATGTGAAATATATCATAGACGACAAACATTTGGTTCATATCTGTTCAAGATGTTCTAAAGGGAGAAATGTCAATTCTTTACATTTTGCTATCTTAAAATTACCGAGATGTAACAATGAACCTTACTAAAACCAAACTTAAATAATGAGCTGTGGAAATGTATAAGTCGGTTGCAATCGGTTCAGCAGTTCTGAAAATATGGCGACGTATTTATCTGCTCATGTAGGGCTTTGGTACGAAATAACGTACATATCATTACAATTAATGGTTCAATTTTAAATTAAATAAAAAATTTAATATAAGTTCAGGATTTGACGAAATATGATAAAACTTTCATTTACAAATGTCGTACTATCTTGACAAATAGAGAGCTTACAACATTTGCTCTAACAGAACCATCCTTGGATAAAGAACTGTAAAAAAGAAATTTAATTTACTTTTTTCCAGCAATTCATGCAGTTTATCTCGAAATGTTGCGTAACAGCTATTTATATCGATTACTTGCTCTCGTCGTAAATAACGTGCGTTCAATAACAAACCATACCTTAATAACAGATTGTATGATTAGTTGCACAAATGTAACATTTCGCTGAAATTAGACCAGTAGTTTCCGAAATATAACATAACGCCTTACATTAATTTTGAATTCTTCTGTGTACAGTTATAACAATACGCTTTAGCATTTTTCTTAGTTGGTTGAGTATATCTTGATAGTACAAAGATTTCGTAATTATTCTACCAATTAACACTTAAATCGTGGATATAAAACAATATACGCTCAAACATTTAATGTTTAGACGCGTAAATAGTAGACGGAAAATGAATTACCACTGTGAAATTAAATTTGCGGAACTTTTAATTTTATTGAATTCGTGATATGTAGTTCTGCGTTGTATTCTCATAACGCTTTCATAAAACGTTATATTTTTGTTATGAAAATCATGACGAATTGTTGCACATTTTAAAACGGATTGATTCTCATGACGCACTGTGTACACTGTTAACATATCATAGACATTGACTTCGTTGACTGATGCGTGTAGGCATATTTGCATAAATTGTGAAATTTTGTTACGTGTAGTGTTGCGGTACACAAAAATATACAGATAATTTAAATAGGTGTAAATTAAATCGCTCGTAATGTTAACTCACATATCAGTGTTAACATTGTTAAAACTTTTATAAATGATTAATATAATTATTTACAATTTTGTCTTACAGAAATTCATAGCACGCTTAGGTACAATATATTTTTTTTTGTTGTTTCAGAAGAAACTTTAAGCATGATGTTGTCCATTGCATGAAACATTTTAATTTTTGGTTACTACGCACCGAACCGTTTTATCATGTTACAATTTGTTACGTTATCTTGTTATATGGTTTTTGTCTTGTACAAATAATGATCATTACAAGTTGAAAAAAAATTTAGCTGCAAAGTTACTAATATACTTTTCTTTAATAATAGTATTTCTGTAAGATTGTTTAGGAAATATTTACATTCCCCTACACGTATCTGCTCAATATTTGTGTTATTAAATTTCAGAGTGTTGTGAAAATAACTTCCCATTGTGTGGTCCGCAGGAATTAATAATGTTGTCATACGTAACGCCTCCTCGGCTTACAAGTGGGGTTTTCTCGAACATTGCAGATTTAATATTATTTTATATTTTTTTCTTATTCACAGCAGCCGAGGCAAGAGTAGCTCGTGTAGGCCCAAAGATCAGCTATGGCAATTTAGTGGACATACAGCAGTACCCTTATGTCGTGAGTACATTGTAAAAATAGTTAATTTTAGCGCTTAAGTTTTCTTTACAATATTGTGAAAAATTACTGTCCAATAAACAAACATATAATATTGGGTCAGATTCATTACGTGTTAAGGACGTTTAACCCGTAAAATAAAATAAAAAATGCATTTGTGCCAAACACTGTTGAACTATTACAGATCAGATAACATGTCATTTCCCCAAATAACAAAAAATTTTTCCCATAGTTTTAGCATAATCACCTACTGAAGTCACAAAATGGCAGTTACGGTGTAGCCAAATAAAACATTATTATTAACTTGCAGAAACAAAATAATTCACACTTATACTTAATGATGTGACCTACTGCAAGACACTTTTGTAAACATTTTTGTATTTTTTTTAATGGATGAAAATGAGTACATTTTTGCATAACTTTAACTTTTGGCCACTACCGTAAAATGGGGTGATTAGAAACACTGGGGTGAATAAAAACACAATTTTAAAGCTAAATTTTCTGTATTAATCCTGATTTTAGAATTATGTTTTTACATAGAAAAGTTAAATCAGTTTTCATACAGTAGTTTTATAGTAATTATAATTTTTTTAAGCAAAAGGTGTCCGCTAGAAATGTATTTCTAATTTTGTTTCTATTCACCCCAGTGTTTCTAATCACCCCGTTTAAGGTACTCAAATTTTCAAAACTAACTATTGTCAAACATATCATAAAAAGCGTTGATACACTGACTTTCAGTTCCTGTAATTTTGAATTATTAGTTAATTACTTTTTTGATTTTGGTTACGCCGCAATGGCCAATTTGTGACTTTTTTGAGTGATTATGCAAGAACTATGTGGCCTATTTTATTTGGGGAAATTTCGTGTTATCTAATGTGCAAAAGTTGAACAGCGTTTGGCACAAATATAAAGAAAATAAATTGTACGGTTCCAACGCCTTTAAAAAGCGATAACTAAGTATCATGTGTGACAAGTGGCAGTTCAGTATTTTCTGTAAATAACAGTCACTCTGAAAACGTCAATATTAGCTGTAGTCTTCCATTCCATACGTATGGAAACGAAAGTGGAAAATATAAATGTATCCTTAGTAAAAAAAAAACTTCCTGATCGTTTAAATGCGTTGCAACGTGTTTTGATTACTTTAAACAGATATACTGTACTTGTATTACATTTGTATACATGGTGTCCGGAAAACGGCTCTATAATAAGCACACCGTCTGAATCCTACGCTAAATTGGAGGCGGAAATTTTGGTAGCAAAATGTTGTACGATGACATTTTGCTTGCACAATGTGGCAACATAGCACGGAGTACATTTCCTCTGCGCTGCGCAGACATCTCAATAACATTGTGAGCGGGTTTAAAGCCGAGCAGTATAAATATGTTTCTACTTTCATTTAACTGAACTTTCATGAAATAGTACCTCTATGAGGAGCAGAAAAGTATAACTTTCCGTGCTGTGTTGCCACATTGTGTGCGAAAAATGTCTTAAAAACGACTAACTTTTTCGTCTCCGACTATCCCACGATTCGTGTGGTATGCTGATCATACGGCCGTTTCTGGCCGTAAATACGACACAAATTCATACATCATACTAATTCGCTGTAATTTTAAAACTTCAGCATGGTTGTTAGAATTTTAACTTGCAAGAACCTCAGAACTGCGAGAGTACTAACCGGTTTCTACAAATGCAATAATTGTGGCACGCTTTTATCTTTACTAAACCATAACTGCCGCCGCGAATAATATTGTATGTTCCACATTCAACGTTACTTATGAAAAATAATTATTCTATGTCATTGCATGCCAGTTTAATAGCTTGCGAGAAGAGGTCATATGCTACTGGGTAATTCAATCAGCTTCTTCAATGTTGTGCCTTGCAGACACACAAAAATAATAAATCTAGGAGGCAACTTACCGCTGTTTTCACTGGCCAATTATTTTACTGACATCAGCTTTATTTTCGTTACTGCTGACGTCCACCGGTAGTCACTTAGCACGATTTCAGGTTGACTCCTCGTGCGAGGCTACAACAACTACTGCTTCAATTGCAGCTCTGGAGTACTTGCAGCGACTGTTAAACATATATCTGCGAGAGATTCAGATCATAATGTCCTCTAGAAACGTTTACAAACGTTTGAGTTATCATGGAGGGACATTTAAATATATATGCTATTCATATAAATATTACATGAATGGATTGATCCAAAGAACTTTGTCAGATACAACACTCTAAAAAAATAGTTTGTAACTTTACCAGACGTGCGTATAGGAGCGCTAAGGAAGTAGGCATTGTAGAATAGTTTCCCAGACATCTATGGTAGCACTCCTAAACCTTTTTATAAAACAGTTAAATGCATACTGAAGCTACCAGACTTGTATTGTAACAACTGTAAAAGTTTGCATATTTACAAGACGAAGTATGGTAACTGTACCATACTGCGTCTGGGATAATTACTTCCTAAACATTCAAGGAAGTTTTTTTTTTTTTTAAATTTAATCGATGTTTCCTTCGATGCATTTTTACTGACTCTTCTGTGAAATAAAATTATTTATTTCTGAATGTCAGTTTTTAATTAGGATATAAAAAATGTTTGGTAGTTTAATTCGTGTCCATGCACGAGTTTACTATTAATTACGTATTCATCATTGACAGTCGTTCCGAAACTCTAAAATCACTGAAAAAGACGAAATGAGCACTGGTTACTGACACGTTACCATTTCTGCTGACAAACACTGACAAACCGTCACTAGAGATGATGGTTTATCGCGGGAAAACTTGACTGTTTGCTGGGTTTCAAAGCATGTTCAGCTTACCAGAAGATTACTGGATTTAGCTTGTACGTGGAGCTATTACCCTATTTGACTCCCGGTAATGTAATATTTTATGCCTGTTATTGGTCTTCAGACAGCTACAGTATGTCAGTGTTTTCAAGGCTATGTTGACGCAAAAAAAAAATTCGCGATATACCATCACCTCTAACCATCACTGATATCAGTGTTCACCAGTAGTAATGGATCAGAGCCTACCAGCAAGGTTACCATCTGGCGTGAACTCCCTCCTAAACGAGAACTCCCTCCTAAACGAGAAACGTCAACTTGGACAGTACAGGATGTTTGTATTGGATCGTGGAAAGTTATGCTTGACTTCAGGTGTCCTTGGACCAATCACACGGCGGGTCGGAGCTAAAGTACTGCACTGGGTCCATCATCTCCAGCTACTGGGTCCTGACATCCGGTCGCTGTGTTCAAAGGTACACACGACATTTTTGTGAAAATTACAATAACTTATTTTTAACAAACCTTTGTAAAAGTACAAAAATTTTCGTCTTAAAAACATTTGTTTATAAAGTTAGAAGTGAGTTCTTTGTAAATCCGACTAGGAAAATGTTATTACGAAAATAGCATTTTTAAAAAATTATGTAGTTACACACGAAGCTTTTGTCATTGCTCATATTTGTAACATTTGTTAAACAAACTTCGTATTAATTAACGGTGGATTAACCGCGAAACCTTCTGGTGGATTCAGTTGGGCATCTCGAGATGGAACATTGTCAATTAAGATTTGATAAATTTTGTAATTGGAAATGTCGCTATTTTATTAGTAAGCAATATTTGTCTAGTTGCGTCGTTTTTATTTTATCGAAGTCCAACGTCTCAGCAATACATTTAGTTAATTCCAAGTATTCCTCGTGTCAGGAGGTAGTTAGACGTGTTCCATATTCAGGTATGTATACGCAGTAAGGTCCTAACTTTGTAGATTAATGCACGTAAGAAATAGTACGCTTTTCACTGCCTCAGACGATCTCTGAGACATCCATTTAGTTTTACATTTTATGCTAATTTAAGATATGTACTATTGTTGTCTATTTTTGGTTTGCAGAAAAGATTTGTTTATTTCTTTTAGGAAAATTTCAACTGAATGATTTCTATATAAGTGAGCTTAATGTCTTGTCAAAAGAGTATACTTTAAAGATAATTACACACAGATTCACACACACTGATATAAAAGAAACGATCAAAGTCTTTAATACGAAAAAAATTTAAGCATTCACATGAAAGATTTCGGGAAACTATGAAACAGAAATCGGGATCGCTGGATGTGGGTAGGCCTACACCTCATGAGCGACTGCATGTTACCGCTGCACCACCTTGCTCGGTTTAAACCAATTTAAAATTAGATTAAATGACTTTATACATAATTCCAAAAAAAAAAAAACATTAATAGTCATGTAAATGCTGGTTTAAAATGTTACAGTGAGAATGTGGGCTCTCTCGTGATTCGTGCTGGAAGTGCAAATATCATCCAGGGATCTAAGCATGAAGCGGCTGAAATAATCGTCCATCCGAAGTACACTTCTGTTAGGGCACCAGTAAATGACATCGGCCTTGTGAGGGTAAGTTGTTGAATTGAACCATCTTAACATATCGTTTGTGTGCTGCACATGCACTTTACATTCTTCCAGGGTTAAGTATTTAAAGAGCAAGGGATATTTGAAAAGCTAAACGAAATACCTTACTTTTCTAGTTTCACCTGCACGACGAAACCTTTCGAAATCCAACGACAATTCTCAATTTCTAGACACATATTTCGTGTGATACAAGTCCTCATTGAAGTCGAGACAAATTTATGACAGTTTAATGTGTGTATATATATATATATATATATATATATATATATATATATATATATATATATATACACACACACCCACACACACACAAGTTGTTAGATGTGTTTGAACTGTTAACACTGAACCACCGGAATAAATCAGAATTTATTGACAAAACATATCCTTTAAGGTGGTAACTACTCTATAGCATGAAATATATTGTTCTTCCGTGGATTGATATTATTTAATGTTCTTAAATATTTTTTAACCTTTTCACAGTAAAAATCTATCTGCTTTAGGCATTTTAACGTATTTATATTTCCAAAGTTAGTATTCCGTTTAAAACTTTAAATCACGATTCTGTAACTCCTGGTAGTAATACGAAATTCAAGCGCCCGTTTCAAGAAACCACCTTCACGCTAAGGCAGCGAACAAATACGGGGTGAGTCGGGAGGAAAGGTACATGCTTTGAGGGGTGATAGTACTGGGGTTTCTGAACAAATAGCTTCTAATATACATATGCCAATTTTTTAACCGTTTCAGAGAAACCGAACGAAAACAATAGCGAACGGGAAATGTGCAGGTGATGGTAAATCACGATACTGTTATCGTATGTTTTGTTAAATTGTGTACATTTCCTCGCAAAACATGTTCAAACACTTCACCACCAACTTCAATGTATTTTGCTGCTTTGGTAGACAGCTGCTGTGTTGCTGATCTGAGCTCATTAGTACATTGCTTTACTTGAGCACAAGCTTGGTAAATGCGAGCGAGAAGTTCCTCTCTTGTGTCCACACTGCGCGTGTAGACTTCGCTTTTAAGCCAACCCCACACACAGTAATTCAATGGGGTAAGATCAGGTGACCTCGACGGTAAAGTAATGACTCTATGGCGAACGATCCAACGCCCAGGATACGTTTCGTTTAGGTACTGTGTCACTGGCCGTACAGAATGTGCAGGATCTCCGTCTTGCTGAACGTACATACGAGCTCTTGTTGCCAAAGGGATATCCTCCAAGTATTCTGGTAACACGTTTTGAAGAAAATCAAGATACCGTTCTCCATTAAGATGATTATATAAAACTATTGGACCGATGAGTTGGTCATCAATAATACCGCACCACACGTTAACTGAGAAATGTCGTTGAAAATTCCTTTCTACAGTAGTGTGTAGATTTTGATCTGCCCATACGTGAGAGTTGCGTGTGTTGTTGATTTCGTTGCGGGTAAATGTTGACTCATCAGTGAACAGAATACGCGGAATTAATCTATAATTGGCAATGATCCGCTGACAGAATTCTTGCCGGTGGACATAATCTACTTCATGCAGATGTTGTATACTCTGCCGATGATATGGATACAGACCCTACTCATGTACTGTGCGTATCACTCTTGTATGTGGAATATGAAGTTGAGCAGCAATTTGTCTCGAGCTAGTTGTTGGGCTGCGTTCTAGTACCTGAGCAATGTTCTCAACTTCATTAAGAGCTTGTTGTACGGGACGTTCGGATACAACATTTACGCTGGGAAGCGTACCACGGTCACGCAATCCTGCAAACACCCTGCTAAACACCCTGCTATCTGGAACTCTGCGATTAGGAAATCGTCGTTCGTACTCACGAACAGCGGCTATGGAATTCCGATCGGATAAACCGTAGACAAACATCATGTCAGCACACTCTGCATGTGTGAAGACCTGTGTCTTTTTTGACTACACTGAACTATATTCACCGTAGACGTAACAACACGTTAGTTCCCAATACTATGACAAGCACTGTAGGACTGAGACTGAGGTAAACAACTGCGCCATGCTTAGAGCGCCACCGTGTGGAAATGTACAAAATTACACACAATATAAGATAACTGAAGTGTGATTTACCGTCACCTGCACTTATCCCGTTCCTTGTTGTTTTCATTAGGTTTCTCTGAAACTGTTAACAAAAGAGCATATGCTTATTAGAAACATTACTATCACCCCTCAATGAATGTACCTTTCCTCCCCATTCATCCTGTATGCACATAAATTTGTATATAACTGCCTCACAAAACAGAACCTAGCAGGGATAAACAGTACAACCAGTAGGCCTATAGTACCGAAAGACACACACATATAAAACTCACACTACTTTAGCGATTCGAATCGCTTTCACCATTAAAACATGTAGGCCAACATTCACTTCATACACACATGGGTATGGCACAAGTGAAATAATAATTGTGGTAAAGATTTTATAAGTAATTAAGATTACCGTATAACGTATAAAAACGTTTCCGGAAAAGGTCTAAGCATAGAGTTTCCTGAAAAAAAAAAGTATTGTTTACTGGATGTCTCAATTATTTAGACCCTCTTATTTAGGTGAAGTAAGAAGTAAATTATTATACGAAGACCGACAGTTGTAGGACAATGACTGTACATCGACAGTATTGGGATAGTTAAGACCATTAACTTTCGCGAAAATAATTTTTTTAAGTGCTATGCGTTGATATCTGCAGATCTGTTTCATGGTTGTTCGCAGCGTTTATCTGTGAAGTGGCTTTTACATTTGACTATGCCAAAGACAGAAAGGTAACTGAAAAACCACACATTTTTGATTCGCGGGTAGAACCCGAATACACTTGAGAGCTGAAACATCCCATCACTTACTATGAAGCAAAATAGCATATATACTATTAACACACTGAAACAAACTTGGAAAAAATTTCATTTTGCGAAAAGTTTGTGGCTAGAGGCATTATGTATTTACTTTCCCAAGATTGATATTATAATATAGTTGAATTTGTCATTAAGTCTGAAACATAAAAATTACAGTGTTCGGAGGAATCCAGTTATTTGGTACAAAGACCGCAAAGATTTAAACAGTAAAAACTATATTTTTTCTTAACACGTTACGTGTATAACAAAATGTACAATGTATTGACGCAAGTTGTTCTCACAGAAACATAAAAAAACTGTAACAGTGGTAGTGTGTACTATTATGTATTTAAAATCTACCATCTTAACTTCCAGTGTTGCCGCAAAAAAACAGTTAAAGTTAAGATAAATAAATGCTGCGTAGTCTAGGATTTAAAGGAACAGTTCTCTACTATAGTATTACTGTCTAAAGGTGACAAGGTCAATAGATAACACACCAGCTAGTACCAGGCGATGAGTCGCAGTACAGTAGTAAAATACTAGACTCACGTTCGGTAGGATACGAGCTCGATCTCTGGTTTTGCTATAGTAATTTCAGTATTTCACAGTTTTCAGAAATTACTGCAGGTGAATGCTGTAAAGGTCCTCTTTAATAGGTGTATAGCTTGTTTGTTCCTCTGTCTGTATCCAAGCAACTAACATGTGAGAATTTACCTTAGGAAAAACCCATTATTGTTACGAGTGACTTTTTTTTAAGAAACTTATTTCGTATTCCACAAATGTGCCAGTGAAAGCTCATGTATTTTATTCGAGTAGTAGTTGAATGCTCGACGTAATTTTGGGTCGTCTTTGTACATTTGCAGAAACACAGACATCAAAAACGCAAGAATTTCGTGTAATGTTGAAAATCTATTGAAGTTAGCTGTTAAAAATAACATTTTAGAAAGTCGTACAGGCTTACAATTTTCTTGCCGCAGAAATCATTGCCAAATTTTGACTTTATACTTCTCAGTAAATAATACGGACTTTCTTTGACTAAACGATTTACATCCTAGATTACGACTGAGTAACCAATATTTAAGTAATATTCTTGCAAAAATAACACTTCACGTGTCAAATACCACAGAAATGCCAAAACACCAAACAAATATTTTAACAGCCAAAAGCCATAACCGTTCAATAAAATAAAACAACATATTCATACATTACGTTAGTTTATTACAAGCGTCATTTTAAAAGTCCTTGCTGGTGACGAAATATTTGGATGGCATTATACACATATCGTTGAAAATGAAAATCGCAGGTTTCTGAAATGCACATAGCTAAAGTCAAAAGAGTAATAGTAGAAAATAGTCTTAGCTAAATATTTCAGTAGAATTTTCCTTAAGATTATTTTTTTTGGCACAAATCCTGACGTAGAAATTTTAGACATAACGTAACTACGGCACAGGAAATTGCGCTCATCAAAAACAAAATATTTCCTCCCAAATGCGGCAGTTACAGCACCAAAGATTCTGTTTTTTTTTCTTTCCAACAAAGAGACTTTAAAATCTGTACATTTCAACTTATGTTTTACCATTTATTTACGTTCCGCGTATTCTGAAACCGTAATTATGTTACCTCAGATTCCACACTTTTTGAGCTCCAGTTTTGACCGTTATTTCTGTCACTTGTCCAGACACCACAATAAAATGATGATTATAAGTATATATAAACATGGTATTGGTCCGTTTATCAAACCGCAGAAACCTGGCCTTACAACGTAAAAGAAACCGAGAAACATAAAATTCATGTTACTATAAACAATTTTTTTCCATATAAAAATTGCATTTACAAATTGAAGTAATAGCATTAGTTTTAAAAACCTAATTATTTTCTTATTATGAACATAAACAAATTCTTACATAAAAATGACTGTAATTAGTTTTTACAATAGCACAAATTTGTTATCTATTCATTAATTTTGTTCAGTCGTTATTTCGTAGAGGTTCATATAAAAAAAATTATCTTTGCCGCACATAAAAATTTGTGTTGTGGACAAAAATATGTTAAAAGTGTATTCGTTAATCGGTATCGTATCTGTTGAAGACAGCTAGTCAGACGTACAAGCCTTCTTGTGTGTACAGGCAGAGAAGTGTTCACTACGACAGCTGATGTGAGGTTAATTTATGCATGAATGTTGCAGGTGAAGACGGCGTTTCAGTTCAGCAAATACGTGCAGGCTGTACGGTTATCTCCGCCCAACACGGAGCTACCTGCCGGCACATCTACCACAGTGGTCGGCTGGGGGTACACCTCGGTAGTAACTACATAATACAATTATTTTCAAATGTACTTCTTCTATATTCAGTCTTGTTGACACTTTAGTGTCACTGAAGCATGCTAAGCGTTTATTAATTTTTTTAGTTGTGACACAGCAAATTTAATTAATAACATACTTTGAGTTGTATGATGTGGATTGCAATTTTTTAACGTAACTTTGTTTGAAATATTTACGGCAATTGTGAGCTGGGTAAAAGTAACGGCTTGAGCTCTACGAAATTAAATTTAAATAATGATTGTGCTTTATTTTAGTGACCTAACGACATTTTCAGACTGTTAGACACGGAGAAGAATTAACCCATTTCTAAAAACGCGAACGATCAAACGTTATTGAGACATCTGTAACACATAAAGTGCTATAGTAACCTCCAACACTCCCACGAGTGTAAAATAATAACTAAAGTTTTAAACGCTTATTAATTAGCTTTCGAATAAAGATGTTACTACATTGTGTACATAGTTCAGAGGAATCCGGAACACTTTGTCAGTTTCGAGCGTCAAACAAACAAACACAGTCTCTGTAAGGAAACATGTATAACCCCCGTCACTCACAGTGTTGGCTTTTTTATTTTTCCCTCTTATTGCAATTTAAATATAATATGAAACTGACTATTATATCTAAAATGCTGTTTACATTACACTACTGTTCAGATGTTTACGTATAACTTAACCACAATCAGTACAGAAATTATGATTTATATTCACAATTGTATGGCCTGATTGCGGTCTAATAATTGTTACCAGCCCAGTAGTTAAGCATGTACAGGGCAAATAGTTTTTTTTCTCGCAATAATCGCATTTATATACCCAGAGTTTATCAAGAGTGTATAATTAATCAATTCAATGTGGCGACTGAAGGCAAAAGTTAAGGCACCCGCCTGATGGTTGTGTGTTTATGTGAGTGAAGCACGGCGGCAAGGGCGATGCTGACCGGCTCATCTGGTGCGGTATCGCTTCTACCGTAAGACACTGAAAAGACGTGCCGTGGTATCGTAGATCACTCACCTGACTGACACTTTCACTGGTGACCCCATCATTTAATTGGTGGAAAGTTTTAAACAAAGTTCAATACACCTTTCTGTCATAGTTTCGTACAAATCCCCTGAGAAGATATTTAGATACAACAGCCTGAATAAACTGTTTGTAGCCACTCCGAAATTACCACTCTAATTACCATGATGTTTAGAAACCACCATTACAACATAGTTTGAATTGTTTGTTCTTTACTTAAATGCTCACATTAGAAACACGAATATAAATGTCTTACAGAAAAATGTCTGCCGGCATGCTGCAACACTGTATACAAGGCAGACGTCCGTCTTAAGTAGACTATATACCTGTTGAATAATCTATTTTCAAATGTACTATGTTCATTATATTCTACACTAAAACTGTGAACTTATTTGCATTGTGAAAACCTGCAAAAATAAGACACGGGGAAACGTTAATTACTTTATTAAAATAACAAACCGCTCACTCATAAAATAAATGACATATCGCATGCAGTAACTACCGCATAACAAGCACACAACGTAAATCATAAGATAATTTGCAGACGAAAATAACAGTGGAAAAATTTTCTACGATGACAAACCAGCGTGCAAAATGTGGCAACACTGCACGCAGAAAGTCCCCGCTTGCGATCCACGTCAGTGTGTTAATTTTGTATGTTACATCAAATTAACATAATAACATGTTTAGGCTGTTCGGGATTGTATCCTACACCCATAACATGAAGGTCAGAACAGTAGTAGTAAAATAAGCAAGACATCTGTGAAGCGCAAGAGTGGACTAACTACAGTGCTATGTTGTCACATTGTACATATAAAATTTCATCGTACAACATTTTGCCACTAACATTTTCTTCTCCTATTTAGTTCAGGATTCGCGCGGTGTGTTAATTATGAGAATTTTTTGGACAACCTGTAATAGGCATATGGTCTTCGTCCCATCTCTAACGGCTTAAAACGGCTTCTTTGGACTGTTGTTACTACAAAAATACAGCCCGGAAAATTGAATTTTACTACAGGATTTACACAAGTAAAATTACATGGCTGACGCTCAAGTCGTATAGAATAAAAAATAGTTAAACGTAAACACCTTACGGCAGACTGAAGCGCCGTGAATGGAGTCGATGCGGTTACCGTTCAGTGTGGCAATATGAACCTTATCGCTCCCCAGTCCCCGCTCTTAAAACGCGAAAACTACAGTCTGGACATAGACCTCTTAAAGTGGGGAATAATTGTAATTCTATATTTGTATGAGATTTTGTTAGTTTTCTAATCTTTACTTGGGAGTTCACTATCCTCTTTCGAAAAAAAATGACTGAACTAGTTTTCCCTTTATAGCACTTCAAATTCTAAATTTGCAGGGTTTTAGTTCTCATGAGTCGCAAAAACCATAACTTAATTAAAAAATTCACACTGAAACTACATGTCACAGACTACTGCTAGACATGTTTAAAAATCCAATACAAGACATATTTGAGTTTAAAAAAATTGATAAAAGAGGCAAAACAATTCTATGTTTCAGATTTTTTAAAAGTAAAATTTTGAAAAGTAGCGTTATGATTCTCGTCGAATATGGTACTTCGACTCTTAATCGCTCCGCTGTTTCAAACATGCGTCAGACAAGGACATTTGATACCGGGAAGCTTCCTTAAAATCGTTTTTTAAAATAAATTTATCCATTGCATAAAATGTAAACTAATTATTTAAATCTTAGCTGAGAAGGAAAAATCTAATGTGATTACAGTTATATAAAGATCATATTTGTTTATATGTCCTTACCGTATTGATCTATGCAATTGTTAATCTAGGTAAACGAATTACTTATTTATTTTAGTCTTACGTCAGTAAATATAGACCACAGTGGCTCACTTAAGCTTAAAATTCTGTTCGGTGATGCTTTATGTCACTATACGCACATAATTTCAAAATTAAGTAATAAAAAGGCATTATAATTATGCAGTGACTATATAAATAGACCTAGGAAACATATACTTAAAAAGGATTTGAGTAGCTGTGTTGAAGAAAACGCAAGATGAGGGTGAAATATGTATGACTGCAGGATGACAGTACGAGCGCTAGAAACTACACTCTGCAGGAGTTCACGGTGCCTCTCATCTCTAATGCCGACTGCAACCATGGCTTTGAGGCAGGGCTTATCAGCGACGCTGTCATGTGCGCCGACTATGACAAGACACGAGGACGAGTTAACAAGGTCAGTCGCTGCCATCACCTCGTAACTGTTCGTTCATCTGCGTTTCGTACTGCACACTACCCCGAGGAATGAATAATTATAGCTGTTCAGAAAGTATTCACCTTTGTACGTTGGCGTATACATGTGGTTAATGAAAGTGTGCTACTACAACTGCGAGATCATTTCTTATAAATATTTTGTTGTTATGCATTGCATTTGTGTTTTTTTTTTTGGCAAATCTTATGAAGGGTTTTCGCAATTGAATAATTTCATTAAAAACCAATAATTGGCAAAATATAAAACAGATAGAAGGAATAAATAATGAATTATCGGGTACGGATCATTAATAACAAAACCTACAACCTGTGAAATAATGGCTTCTAATAGCTTTCATCTTTATTAGGTAAATGCGTTGCTAGAACCTCCAGTGCATCGCGTGTTGTCTACGTTAATTTTCTCGAAAACTATTTGCTTGGGGCTGTAGGGACAAGACAACCTTTTTTGCTCTTTGGGACCTCCTGCTGCAAACTACGCCATTTAAGGACAAAATAATGCAATGGTTGAAAATTCCTAAGCAAAAAAAAAAAAATTATCATCCATATTATCTACTGAAGAAGAAACATATATCAAACGATTTTATTTTTACTTATTTCAGAGTTTGTTGTTGCTATGCCACACCCGTAAATTCATTACTTTCTGCTCCACATTAATAGTTAATTTTAACATTTTGGATTTCAGTGTCATACATTCAATCGTGAATTTCTCCCTTAATATTTGCGCCAGCTATGAACTTTCACTACATAACTTTCCCACATTGTTTACAAGGAATCTTCTCACGAAGTTCGTAACATTCTTTCATTAATACTCTGTGTATGTGTGGACAACAATTTTACTTGAACACAGAACTTATGACAAAAATTTTACCTTAACTTTTTTGCTTGATGGTTTTCGCATTTTGACATGTAAAATTAAATGATACTATTTTCTTAAGATACTCTTGAACATGTAATATTTCTCGTAAAAAAAACTGTGTTTTACTTAAATACATGTTGTAAAAATGGCAAATTCTTGCAACTTACATACCTATATTTTAAATCCAATAACTATTGTACGGTTACGATTAAATAAAAAATTATAATTGCCATTTTCTAGCTTAGGTATTTTGACTCTAAATGTTTGTCATTTTGCAATATATAATATTCTAAGTGTTTATTTGTGCACTAAGTTGTTTATGAATATTCAAGATATTTAAATTTTTTTCGACTTAAGATGTAAGTTAATTTTGTTGGTCTTATGGTACGGACTAACGATTATTTGACGGGACTCATTTTCAGGTGAACCAAATGCGTTAAAACAAAACATTCGCGTGAACATTATCACAAGTTTAGATTTCGTCTTATTAATTAAACTAGCAATCCATAGATTTTTCACAAAACCATATTTTAATCAATATTTAACAGTTTTTGAAGCACTTCATGTAAAACCACCTAACTTACAGCTGTAACACAAAATACACGGGAAAAATATATATTTCGAGATTTACTGTATGAAAACTCTAGAAATCACACGTGTAACTATGCGTAATACATCAGTATTTGTTCACATCAAAATGTTTATGATCCGAAGATAGCTATCTCATGGCCAGCACTGCACACGTCTATGTGCAGTGTACAATGAAGTCAATGTTTTCTTCTGTGTGAACTTCGCAGGTTATTTTTTTTTTACTGCGTTATATGAAGTTTTCACAGCTTTTGCACCAAAAACCTCTCTATCGTTCCCTGAAACTCTATATCGTAAAAAAAAAAAAAACAGAAATTAAAACAATAACTGAAAAAAAAATAATGGAAAGGTTTTTTTATCATATTTATCAGTCGATAATTTTCTTATGAGTAATATGAGAATGCCATTAACATTGAGTTAGGAGTAACTACAGTTAAGGCAAAAAGTAAAAGCATTCTCTTTAGCATGCCTTTATGCAAATACTATAAAATGGAAAAATTATTTAAGACAACTTCAGCAAAGTTTGGAATACATACAAAGTCACGTTTTTTGGTAAAGTTAGTTGCTTTTGTACTGTTGCCAGGTATGGAAAAACTGTAACTCACATAAATTGATCAACTCAGAAGAAACCCAAGATATTGGTAGTGTAATTAATGTCATTATGATATACAATAAAAATTATTAACATTTTATTTACACTTTAGTATTTAGTTTCTTGTGATTCGATATATGAAATTACAGTTATTGAAGGTAGATAATATATATTATCTAAGATATAAAATTCTCGTGTCACAGTGTTTGTTTCCATACTCCTCCGAAACGGCTTAACCGATTTAAATGAAATTTTGTATATACAGTCGGTAGGTCTACGAGTAGGTTTTTATCTATTTTTCATACTCCTAAGTGCTATTGCTTAGTAAATATTTTTAATTTAATAATTTTAGAACCTGGTCGATAACTGTGTAAGTGATAATTGATCAGTTATCCCCACGAGCTGATATCAGTCTATCCCCACCAGGTGTCGCTGCTCTATTATTATTTATTAATTTCTTTATTATTAGACCTCTTCCACTTATATACCACATCCTTACACACTTACAATAAGTTATTTATGTGACAAAACAACGTTTGTCGGGGCAGCTAGTAATAATTTATAGGAAAACCTCCAACCAATCATTGGATCAATTTATTCTAACATTATCAATACTTATCACTAACCGAAGAGTGTCGTCAGTAGATTAGCCAGTTTCCGGTATTATAAATTACGTGCCGTGACGTTTCTATTTCGAAATATGTGATGTAAGCCAATAATCAATTGACAATAAGATAGTGGGTTAACAACTGATGGTCTGGGTCTAAAAAATACAATTGTGCGTGAGATGAAATATTCCTATATGAACAATGGTGTGTTGCAGGACGACTACGGGGCGCCTGTGATAGTGTCTGACACTCAGGTGGGTATCGTCTCCTGGACCAGGGACTACATAGAGTACTATGACATCTTAACAAATGTCAGCACATACAGGAATTGGATCGCATCTGAGACCGGCATATAGAGGCCGGGTATATCAACATTTCCAATCACTGTGCACTGTTGGTGTCTACATTGTGTGCAAGTGTGACTATGTGTTATAAAGTAATTATCAAAGAGAGTGAAATATAGATTGTGTGATGTTTAAGTTGTTAAGAATTTTTTGTTAGGAATATGACTTAAGCATTTTTATAAGGATTTATTTTGTGAGAACGTGAGTGTGAAACTTAATTCTTAAAAAGAAATGAAATATTTTAAAATATGACAACAAATAAGGCAAGAACCGTATATAAACTGGCACATAAGATATATGTTAACTCAATTTAATACATTGGAGATAACATTCAAATATGCATACATAAACACTCTGATTGTGTATCCTGTTGAATAACTCTCATAACATCTATAACATTTAACAAACTTCTTGTAAAATATATACGATCCTAGTGTTACCGGATGCAGACACACAGAAACTACGTATTTATGGCCAGGTAAAAAAATAAGAAATACAAAAGCACGTTAAAAATATATTTGTGACTTCGGTCAATTGGAAAATATACACTTACATTTATTAATAACGTCGAAATCGTATTATACGCTTAAATGGGTATGCTTGTAAATATGATTAAACACAACACACATGTATTAAGACATACAAATATATTTAATAAAGTAACTTGGTGTATCAGTGTGGTGTGGTTGAGGGAGTCTGATATGTCACCCCTCATGTCCAGAGAAAGAATGCAAGCGATAGACAAAAGAGCAATCCTTGCTATCGCTTTGTGATATCCCAGAAAATCTACTAGGTACCTATTAAACAAATGTAACTGAATTTAAATTTTTTATAATTTTGTTGCAAACACTTTGAATTAAAAAGAATTATTCATCTTATTATAATCTACATTATTATAGTATATCGTTTTTTTACAGTTATCATCAATTTAAATTTTTCCTCAGAGTTATAATATATTTAGCATGACAATTTTAAAATAAAAACTACAGAAGATGTTCTGAGAAATTTAATTTAAAATTCCTATAAGATTTTATTTATGCCTCTGGAAATTTCAGTGGCCTAAGGGCCTGAAGGTATATATATTTTTTCGTTACAATTTTTTTCTAATAAATTGATACTAAGTGCAGAATAACACATAAACTGTTTGTATATAAGATATGGACAAGTAGAGGATAATGTAAAGGGCAAGTAACCTCAATTAACATAGGTCTAGATACCTTTGGCTCCCCCGATACGAAATAATATGGTAGAATCACATAGATGCAACAAAGCGACTAGATGAAAAGGATGCGACACTAAAAATGCTCGTTATTGTGAACATTATTTTGGCTGCCATGTGAAAAAAATACTTAAAAAATATATTTCATTTAAACAGTTCAATGCTACTTTGTACTAACCTCTAGTTTCACAGCCATGGATGTTTACAGTACTAAAGTTTTTCAAAGTTATTTGTTATGTATTTTTAATATTAATTGCCATCCCGAAATGTAAAAATAATGACAAAATTACACGTTTGTTTAAAATGGTTATGGGTTCCTAATAATAACCAACGGAAATATATTTTAAAAGAAATAAACTGAATCTACTACCAACTCCCAAGTTTCACTAACAGTTGTGCATAAAACAAAACCCCTACTCGAATATATTCAATATTATTTATCTTCGGAATTCGCCTCGCGTACTCAATTTTTGTTGCGTTGATGTCACAGGAACCTCGGTGGTGATTGGCGAACATATTTTGTCATTCAAGTCGCGGTGGTACTTTTGCGACTGTCGCACCTATAAGATTCCACCATTTCAACTGAGTATATGAATAACTTATATTCGATTCCCCGACGATTCAAACTGCCGGTATGCAATTGAGAAAAATCTCATTACAACAAGTTCTCCACGTGGCCCTGTCCAAGTGAAGGTAGGCCCCAGCATGTCTCCTCATTGATGCCCATACGCGTTCAAAAACCATAGGCGTTTTGCGAATATATTTGGAAACCATCTACAATGCGTTCCAGGGGTTCATAAATACTACAAGCCGGGTTGGAATACTCTAAAGCTCGTTGTAAACATCCCCAAACAAAATAAATGCAACGTGTTAAAGTTGGACGAACTGGTAAGATAACAAATTTGGAATTTCATGTTGTGTATGTATCCTGATGACTAAAACATACTCTGCTTATTTATGTTTTCTTGTCTTATTTTTATTTTTAGTTTTCTTTTGACAGTCA
This sequence comes from Medauroidea extradentata, assembly GCA_003012365.1. Lineage (NCBI taxonomy): Eukaryota > Metazoa > Arthropoda > Insecta > Phasmatodea > Phasmatidae > Medauroidea > Medauroidea extradentata. Next base: position 17,392 of record PNEQ01116597.1, on the reverse strand, counting down.
TTTATTTCGCAATGGAGTGTGTCCAAGCAAATAAATCCAGTCATGCACTCCCATTGCACAGTTCTTTCAAAGATCATACAAATTTGTCAGTTACGACTGATACACCTGTTGTCGATGATAAGTGCAACGTATTTCTGAACAGTCACTTAAATGTGTGCAAGTGCACTCTCATACATGTACTAAGTTACATACGCATCATTTCACTTAGAGGTGCATCATTCAAACTTTCGATTAGTTTGTGTTGCAGGAAATAAAGATACAGATGACCAGTAAGTCAGCCAATGTAAGAAATGTGGCATATTCAAGCAATCACCGACGATACCGCTGATAAACCGTCTCAGTTCAAGCTTGTTTATTCTCATGAGCCCAAATGTGTGTATTAGGAATGCTCATAATTCCGTTTCTTGTAAATCATGCCTTGTCCTTAGTAACACGTGCACGAAGAACTGTTGGTCGTTCCCAACTTAAGTAAGAATCGAATCCAATGGCATAGGGTACAACTGGCTGTAACATCAGGTGAGGTAAGGTCTTCCACACTTTGTACATGATATGGATAAAACAGTCACTCATGTAATATCCACCATATTGTGGAGGCATAAACGCATTGTGCTGCAGCAATCCTTCTGGCACTTGGGCCTGGCATTCCGCCCATTTTTAATGTACCTGCCTGTATTTGTGTTGTCGATACTGTTATTGGTATACCTGCATGTTGCATTTTCTGTTTAAATAAACTGGTTTTACGCAGGCGCTGATCGAACCTAGAGAACAAACTGTGTCTTCTGTCTTCTCTGAGGGTACGCTTCGTGTGACAGTCATGCTGCCTCCCGTACACTCTAAAAATAGTTGGTAAATTGGCCAGACGCGCGTATAGGAGTGCTAAGAAATTAGGTATGGTAGAAATGCTTCACAGACATCCATGATAGCACTACTAAACTTCGTACAAAACTATCAAATGAATACTAATGTTACCAGACTTGTGTTACAGCTAGTAAAAGAGCAAGGCGGAATTATGGTAACTGTCCCATACTGTGTTTAGGTTAATTACTTCCTAAACATTTTAGGAATTTTTATTACAGTGGCACGCCCGTACATAAATTGGATGACAGATATTTTTTGAGAAGTTGTTTTCAGATATGGCAACCGCTTTAAACTCTACAAGAGCAAACTGCATTTGATGTTCGTTGTGGGAACTGCTACCAGGGATATGACGCATTAACGGTGTTGCAATATTGGCATGACTGCATTTGCGCGTACGAAGTTGTTTTAGGACATGCGATTAATAATATTATTTGCTTGTACCGCTGTCCTCTACTAAGCTTTTGCATTTGTATTTATAATTAACAAACATCTTCCGTAAAACAGATACAATATTACACAGTCAAATGTCCGTTACATCAGTCCAACTCTAATTAGTGGCTCACGAAGTTTATAAGTCTCTTGTTAGATAAGCTCAGAGTTCCATAATAGCCACATATTACTCCAATAAATAATCACGAACCTTACGCTGAATGTTCTTCACCATGCAGTACTATCCGGAGTTCTCTGACGTCACAGTTGTTTCTGAATAAATAATCCCGTGGACATTTTTGGATCATCACTAGAAATGATGGTTTATCGCGGGAAAACTTGACAATTTGCTGTATTTCAACGCACTTTCAGTTTACCAGACGATTACTGGCTTTCGCTTTTACGTAAGGCTGTTGTCATAGTTGACTGAGCCAATAAGGGTCCCACTATTGTAATATTTGATGCCTGTTATTTGTCTGCAGACAGCTACGTTGTGGCAGACGTACATCACCGAATATTGTTTATCAAAATTAACTACGGTTTTTTCAAGGGTATGTTGGCACAAAACATTTTCACGATGTACCATCATTTCTAATCATTACTCAGAACTCCGTGATAGGAGAACTAGTTCTATCGTAGTTTTCTCTCCTGCAAAGTTTCTCCAGTGAAGAGGCGAAGAAACAGGTGCACACGTGTAACAGAATGTAAGTAGATAACCTGTTATACATTGGATGGTTTCTACCCTCTAAAACATGTCAAGTTGCCTTTGGTGATAGTCTAGACCAAGTGTTGTTTTAATTCACTGCAGATCTACCAAAATGCCGCCGTAGTATATGACAGGCATATCGCACTGGAAACATCTAACAAGAACACCTGACAAGCCAAGGTTAGGTTTTGGAGAAGATTTGCATAATCAGTCTGCGCAGTATTTGAAGCCCACTCTTGCCTACACTGTATAAATTTTTTTCTAATACGTTTAGGAAGTAAGTATCTTAAACGCCGTATGGAACAGTTACCCTATGCCGGCCTTGTAAATATGCAAACTTTTAGAGTTGTTACAAGTCTGGTAACTTTAGTATACATTTGACTGATTTATAAAAAATAAAAAAACTTTAGGAATGCTACAACGGATGTCTGGGAAAAAATTCTACGATACCTACTTTCTTAGCTCTCCTAGACGCACGTGTGCCAAATTTACAAAATATTTTTATAGTGTAGCTTGAAACAATAACAGAATACAGTTTCTGACTGCTTATAATATATGAAAAAATCTCTGGTCAGTACGTGGAGGTCTGTAGTGACACTGTTACAACACTATGAGAGTTAAAATTAACGGAAAATCAAGTTTAATGCAGTATAGTACAACCGCTTGTTTTGTAGGTAATTATGTTACATAAAATGTTTTAACACTAACGTAAAATCAAATATATACATATATATGTGTGTGTGTGTGTATATATGTATGTATATATATATGTTAATAAATATACACACAGTTAACATCAACTAAGTGTTTCCTCCTCGCTTAGTGTCATACTGTGTATGAGAGGAGGTCGTGTTGAAGGTTGGGCCGGCTAATTGGCTAGCAAAACACGCCTGTCTCTTGTCCGGCTCGAAGAATGGATGAGGTGAAGTGAGATGAGTGTGGAGTAGAGACGGAATGAAACGGGCGGAGGAAACGGGAGCACCCGAGAAATCCAGCCGTTCAGCTGCAACGTCTGCCATGTTTCCCACCTATGAAAGTTCGGGACTGAACACACCGGGAATCGAACCTGTTTCACTTAAGGGGTAGGTGGGTGGTCTGACTCTTAAGAGCCTGTGTCACTAAGTCGGCTAAATTTCTCTTAATTTCTTCCTGGTTCAAAATTTAGCAACATTTCTTAGAAAATATTACAATAGGGACCTACGTTACCTTTCATCACGCAAATTGTATTCAAATATTAAAGCGAATTCAACAAATAACACAGCTAATTTAAAAATTAAGCACATTATTATATCTCACCATATAACAATGTCTATATGACTTGTACAAAATTATATCACTAACACTAAACAAATTGTATGATGTATTGTTTCCATTAAAAGATTTTGCTCACACCTGTCACTTACTATACAAAAATGAATAGTTTGAACAAAGGATGTATTACCTCTTAAACGTCATGATATTTAAAAGAAACTCCGAATGTTGACCCCGTGTTAAGCATGAGTTATTCAGTATTAGAAAAATCTGCTGGCAATTGTTCGGATAATGTATCAGGGCGACTTACATATAGTTTGCGGCCAGCCTGGTGTATGGACGCAGTATTACAATATAGTAGTGGAAGAGTAGTGGAATGATAATCCTGTTGGTGTTGGTCGCTGAATTTTCGTGTGTGAGAATCGTACCAGACGATGCCGTTGGTCGGCGGGTTTTTCTCCGCCCTTTTTCATTCCGGAGCTGATTCATTTCTTACCTCACCAAAGTTAAAGACCTAGATGTTAAGAGAACGTCGTACGTAATTCAACGCAAAAAGCATTAATCTATAACTGTAGGTTTCTTGAAGGCAATTTGCAAGAATTAAACAATAGCAATCCTGGGCAGTAGTTTTAGTCAACGTTTTAAACAAAATTGTTTCCAGTATTTCGAACTTCTAAGGCACAATCTCTGACGCCGGAATCTCGTGCATTTAACTGCGTCGCAAGAGATCACGCGTAACTAATTAGTAATTCTGAATAAATATTTACACATAAAGTTGGCAAATACCATTATCTATGATTGTCATTGAGTATTTTATCCATAGTGGCTTCGATAAAAGCGAAGAAATTAATTGACGTTTTCAGCGTTTATTTATCTACCACGCACTCTTAAGCGCTGACGGGAATCTTTCACTTACTTGATTTTCTCACGTGTATTCAAGCAACCAGTATTAACTGCACGTTGCTATTAAATAATGATAATAATGGTTAAGGTGCTCGCCTTCCTTGGGGTTTCACCCGCAAATAAGGGCCGAAGAAAGCGCACTATAAGGACAGCAATGACAAAAAGTGCCACATCTACGATAATGTATCAGGTTGCAGGCATTTCATTGGAAAGTCATTGCGATGTGTTGAGAGAGTAAAATTACTATTTATATAATACGTGTTGTTTTGAAAGTACCATTACGTTATCGTCTGAAATGTGTTTTCTTTTCGTAGTTTTACTTACTCGGGTAAAAAATTAATACTTTGTGGGAAGAAAAGGTTTATATTTTTTCGAACCTACTAGTACGCAGTTCAAACAAGAGTTGATTGGCCCCCGGAAATATTGTATATTTAATCGTAAAATTTTTATACAGGGTTTAGAGACATTGAAAGCATTCATTATTAAAACAGTTTTAACTTCAATCAAAGTATCATATTTTTTTGTTAATAAATAAGTAGTTTCTTCTTACATTTGTATACAGAATGTGGTGAAATATACTGAAACAACCAATTAACGCAGTCAATTAAATTGATTATTTGAAACTATAGGTAGTTTACAGGCAATCTATTACAAAGTTTAAATAAATACAACACTTATGTAAGTACTTCGAACTGTCTATATCTATCGCACAGAATATTTGAAGTTGTTTTCAGTTTGTCAGAAACAACAACTACTCATGTCAAGACGCGAACAGGAGATAAGTCTGGGGCCAAGAAAAAATAGGTTTGTGATAAGATTTGTGTTACGAGTGCGTCAGTATTGAGAGATATCACACAATATGAACGTAAATGCTTTTTGAACTACTTTATTGGCATTGCACAACTTGTGCAATCAATCAAAAAAAATGTTAAAGAAATATTCGCTGCCTCAATATTACCTATTTCTGCAGATCTCAAGATTTTCCTTATAAAATATAATTACATGTATCCATGTTTCACGGACTTGAAGAAAAATTTTTCGAAATCTGAGATACATATATAATGCTAAAATTAAATTCTTAACATTTAATTCAGTAGATTACCGAATTAATGTATTAAAACTGTATGAACTGGTGCAGATGTAGCTAAGCTACGAAGAGAATTCCCTTTTAAAATTTCTATTTTTCTAAACAATTGTTAATTACCGACAGCAATGGTTAAGGCCAGCCACTTAACATCAACAATTTTGAATTCTCGTCCAGCTAAGTTTCTCATGTATCTGGAACGTATGCTCTGTAATAGAAGAGATTTACACAGAATTAACATTCACGACTGTGCAACAAAAGCTAGTAAAATGTGTGGATGGCTGAATATTATTGCAAGTTAAATGGCAACTGTTATAACGAAGATTTGCCCGTGTGTCTTACTCACAACAGATAATTTATGCTTTAATTGAATTGTTTCTTTTTTCACATGATTGGGTGTTCAGTTATCAAGTGTTAAAGTGACAAAGCTGCAAGTTGAGCTATATCTGCAGCAGGATATGTAACTATAGTTGTCCGTCCGAAAAGCAGTCTTAAGTGTGTCCCTGCCACTAACAGCGACTCAGCCTGGGCCTTATTTGTGGAAGCAGGCAAGTACGCGTTATGGAGTAGTTACAAACTCGTAAATTTAAGAGGGTAATCGAATAAATTGCGTAGTTTACGAGGTATAAAACATATTTCTCCCAAGCACAACCATTGGTGATGGTGCAGTCAATAATATACTTGTTTTTAAAAAGTTTCACTTGAAGTTAAACGCCGTTAAGCAGTTTTGGCGGAATACGATTTTAGAGATGTATAAACATGTGTGGTCTTCCAACCTTGAAGTTGGTGAGGTAGTAGGCCTATATTTCGGCTGACGTTGTCGGGGAACTTCAGTGGACAGCGAACTGCATAATCCATCTTACCGATTTGATTGACTTCACCTAAAATACACTGATTTAATCTGTCAGTTTGTGTGTCAGAATTGCACATTTGCACGTTCTTTAACATAATTTGAGCCATGAACCTCCATAACAAAGGACCGGAGCTACAAATAAATGCACTACAGAACGTCGAAATTATTCCTGAAAACTAATATTTAAAAAATAAAATGTTCATTTCCTGTGCTCATAGAGGTTGTACAGCAAAACCTCTGGATAGAACTGCATAATGAAACTCCAATGTAATTTTTTCTTGCTGGTCGTAATTGCTTTTTGGATTATTTGCCTCGAATGTTTACAAACTAAGTTTTCTTATTAGTAATTAAGTTATCTTATACAAAAACCCAAACTTGCGTAAACTTTTGGGTACTTTCGCAAGTATCAGTCTGACATGAAAAGCATCTCAATATCTCTTCTGCTTAAATAAATGTCATCGGCTGATAGAAAACAAATTTTATGAATTTTTACTCCTTTAGGTGTAAAATTTCTAAAAAGTTTAATTTCTCATATCAGGCATTTGTATAAATATCCAAGTGAATTGAAAATCATGACGAGAGCCCGTTCAGTCAAAGGAAAATTTTCATTCATTAAAAAACTCATATACTCTCCGGTACAGTACTGAAAAATGGAATAAAAAAAAATCTTAAATAAAAAATAAACTTAATATACCAACAGGTTAAGTGTATAGCAAGGATTTATCTAAAACAGATTCCACGTATTTTCACTTCCTAATAAACTGAATTTCGAAGAACCCTTGAAACACACTTTAGACTTTTGCTGGTGTTTCTTGATCTTGAACGTCAAAACAACGACAGTAGCCCGCTGCCTTCAATACATATCGATAGTTAATTGAAAACTCATTTAATCGCTTTTCATACCTTTTCACCTCCTTACATGGGAAATTTCGAAAAATCTTGAAATTACTTTTCAGGTATTTGAGTAAGCTGCAATCTTAAACAATAATCACGTCGATATATAGACATCAACTATGCCGTATATTTATATATATATATATATATATATATAGATTGTGAATAAAAATATACATTTAAATGATTTTTACCTCTTTGGGGCCGAATACGGAAACTATAATTACATTTTAATTTAGATATTTACGTAAGCATCAATCAATAGCAAAGAGCACACCGACGTCTCGGTTGGTTCGATATGCACGGATGAATAATGGAAAACATATTTTAATGTTTTTACCCCCTTAATTACCAATTTTTTAAACTTCTCGGAGTCATGTAATAGTAATTTGTATACGTATCCAATTGAAGTAATAATCACCACGATATGTAATTGTATTTCAGCTGCATAGAAGATGCATCAAGTAAAATTGTTTTTCTTTTCTACTGCATTGCGGTCAAATTTAAGAAAATCGTAACATCACCTTTTGGGTATTTACGTAAGCATTATTTTTAAGTGAAAACCAATTCTTCATCCCGAATGTTTTGTTAGATATCGACAATAATTTGGAAACTCATTTAAGCTCTTCTCACCTCTTTAAATATTGAATTTGCATAATCCTGAAATTGGTTAATTTTAATTTTTGTGTGTGTCTCACCTCTATGTATAAAAGAGTACCCTGACTGACTGACATATCAAACTGTAGCCAAAACCGCTCCACCTAAAAAAGTAAAATTAGTTTTGTGTGTCCTCTTTGGGTCGTAGGTGAGCATTATGAAGGGATTTTTTAAAATTCGTCCCCTAAGGGAGAGGAAAGGGGTGAAACATGTTTCATAAGATACGTCTCCATAGTTTTAATCTGAAGGCCAATCGTAGTTACTTTTACTTCAAGGGATGAATCATTAAAAAGCATATAAACCGATTTAATTATCGATATTCATCGAACAATTCGGGATACAGAGTAGTATTTTACTACAAACTTTTGCATACGCAAATATACAAAAAGGAATTTTAAGATTTTTTTGAAAGTCGACTCCCATGCAGTAAAAAGAAGGGAAATGTTTATTTTATTAATCGTCTATATCATTGGAACACAACTGACTATCGTTTAAATTTTTACTTCAGTTGGTTACTTACACAACTGACTATGGCAGAACTCTAATACGTTTCGAAATTATTTAATTAAGGGGGTGAAAATGCGTGAAATGCGTTTTTGATTATTCCTTCATATCTAACAAACCAATCGAGAAACTGAAGTGCTCTTTGCTTTAGATTGATGATTATGTAAGTGTCCAAAATATCATTAAAATTTATTTTCCGAATTCAGACCTAAAGAGGCAAAAAGTGGTAAAACGTGTTTTCTATTCACAATCGATTTTTATCGGCCCAACTAATATTTGTATATCTAAATTATATATTTTTTTAAGATTGATGCTTACTCAAATACCTGAAAAGTGACTTAACGGATTTTTGAAATTCCCCACCTAAGGAGGTTAAAAATGGGTGAAAATTTTCGAATTGTTTTTTTCAATTAATCGTCTATATATCTTAAACCCAGCGATATATTATTGTGTTTTTCACGTACTAGATACACCAGTTAAGTAGTAAAATATGTGATTCAAGGGGTTTTCGAAATTCAGTTTCTTAGAAGGTGAAAAGACCTGGTATGTGTTTTTGATAAATCTGCGATATAAATATCGAACCTATAGCTAACCACGGGGGTCAAGCAAAATACATTGGCAGATAGGCGAGCGTTCAGACCTGTATTTCTACATTGTATAATCTACAACCGTGGTTCTGACACACACAATCTGCAAGACAGATTATTACTAGCACAATTTGGATGGAATCAAACATGTATTATGCAGTCCAATATCCACTAAAGTTCCTCGACAGCGTCATCATACATATACTGTCTCGCTAACCTCATGGTTGGGGCAGGAAATACGTTTATATTTCTGCAAGACATTATCTCGCCTAAATTGCCTAATGACACTTAACTTCAAGTGAAGGTTTTGAAAAACATGTATGTTATTGAGGGCACTATCTCCAATAGTTGTGCTCGGGGGAAATCAGTCCTCTTACATTTGTAAGTCTGTAAAGACACCATAACGACCACTTTCCTCTGACTATAAATAAGCCCCAGGCGAAGTCGCTGTTAGTGACAGGGAAAACATAAGACTGATTTCCGCGTGGAAAGCTAGAGCTACTTATCCTGCTACGGAGCTAACTCGACTAGTAGCTTTGTCATTCTTAAACTTGATGACTGAACTACGTATCTGGTGTAAATAGAGGATTTTTAATTCCAGCAAATATTTTCTGCTGTGAGTAACACACGCCCAGCGAAGCCGCGGGTCACTGCTGGTCTCTATACAGGATGAGGCACATATAATGTTACTGAGCAACAGCAGTGGATATGATCACTAGTTTGAGTGCTATCGTTCTGTAACACTTTATGTGCCTCACCCTGCATTTTAAAGAGAACACTGACGGACTGACTGATTGACATATTAACTGCAGCCCAAACCACTGGACCCAGAATCGTGACATTTTTTGTGTGGTTTCCGCTCAGGTCGTACGCGTGCACTAAAAAGGGATTTTTCGAAATTCGACCTCTAAGGGGGTGAAAAGCGGTTAAATGTATTCCCGAAAAAATTCGATAAAGCTCAAACCCGACGTCTTATCATCGTTACTTTTACTTCAATAGGACACACATAAAAATGCACAATTACTATCCAATTTCAGGATTCTTCGAAATTCAACATTTAATGGGATGAAAAGTCCTTAAATATGTTTCCCATTAAGTATAAATATATGTCGAATCCTTTGGGATAGCGAGTAGACCTTCACTTTAAAATGTTGGTTACGTAAATACCCAAAAAGCACTTTTATAATTTTTTTAAATTCGACCTCCAAGCAGTAAAAAGTGGCAAAATTTGTTTTAAATTAATCGTCTACATCACTGAACACACAATTTACCATAGTCGTGATTTTTACTTCAATATATACGTACACATATTACTTATACATGAATCCAAGACGTTTCGAAATTTGATAATTTAGGGGTGAGAATACGTGAATTGTGATTTCGATTATTCTTCTATATCTATCGAACCAATCGAAATATCGAAGTGTTCTATAATTTAGATTGATGCCTATGTAAATTTCCAAAATACAATTTCAATATATTTTCAGCAATCGACCCCAAAGAGGACAAAAGGTTAAAATGTGTTGTCGATTCACAGTAGATATATGTCGACCACATTGATATAGCAACGTGATTTTTGTTTAAAGTGATGTTTACTCAAATACCTGAAAAGTGTTTTCACGAATTTTCGGAATTCTTCACCTACGGAAGTGAATATAGGGTGAAAAGTGATGAAATGTGTTATCCAAGAACCGTCGATATATCTTTAACCCAGAGGTGTATTGTAGTGGGTATTTTTTCGTTCAAGAGTGACTAGTAGACTAATGTAAAAAAATGTGATTCATGGGTTTTTCAAATTTCAGTCTCTTAGACGGTAAATAGACCCGGAATGTGAATAAGATAAATCTGCGATATAATTATCGAACATATCGAGATATTCCGTTTATTTTTGCTTCAGACTGATGATTATGTAAATGGCCAGCAATTTTTTTTAATGATTTTTTCAAGATTCGAACTCTCAGTACTGTGCAGGAGTGATATGTAATTTTTAATAAATGATCGACTTTGCTTTGTATGAATATGCTATCGTCGTGATTTTCACTTCACCTGGATACTTGAAAAAAATGTTTAAGACGTGAAATTAAGAATTTTCGAATTTCGACACCTAAAGGGATGAAGAGCCATAAAATTTGCTTTCTATCAGCTGAACATAATTATATTACCAGTAGATATATTGTGGTGAGGTTCACGTCAGAATGATGCTTACATAAGTAACTAAAAAGAGTGACGCATTTTTTAAATATGTAATATTATTAAAAATATATAGTTTGTGAAATTTCATGACAGGCAATCCAAGAATCAAGTACGACCAGCGAGAAATAAATTATACAGAAGTTTCATTCTGCAGTTCTATTGACACGCGACGTTGTACAGCCCTTATGAGCCCAGGAAAATAATGTTTACTTTTTGGAATTTGTTTTCATAAATAATTTCGGCGTTATGTGACGCAGTTATTTGTAGCTCCGATTTATTGCGCGGTAGATTCTGGGCAGAAATTCCTTTTAATGCCTGTGAAAACGTGAAAGTATGACACAAAAACTGCAAGGCAGATGAAATTAGTGTAGTTTGGATTAAGTCGTTCAAAAGTGAAGAAAATGGATTATGTAGATCACTATCTATTGAAGATCCTCGACAGCATCAGCCCACATATACCATTTCACTAACGTCGAGCTACGGGCACCAAATACGTTTATACTTTAGTGGAACATTATCGCGCCAAAATTTCTTTATGCCACTTAATATGAAACGAAAAACAAATATGTTATTCAGGGTACCATCAACAATGGTTCTGCTGAGGTAAATCAGTATAATACCACGTAAACTGTGTATCCCATTCGATTACCCTCTTAAATTAAGAGTCTGTAATTACTCCACAACGTCAACTTTGCTTTAACTATAAATAAGGCCCAGACGAAGTCACTGTTAATGGCTGGGGGAAAACTTCTTGTGACTGCTTTTCGCGTGGACATCTATAGCTACTTATCCTGCTGGAAGGTTAGCTCAACTATCAGATTTGTCATTCTAACGTTTGATGACTGCACTACTTATCTGGTGTACAAAGATGTATCTGCTCTGAGTAATACACGCGAGAAAAGCCGTGGGTGCAATGCTAGTTTAAGTATAAATCGCGATGATAGACAGTCTGGTTCGATCCCAATCGACGTTTCTTCGAAAATATTCTTTAAAAAATACTCTTTTCACTCTCTTTGAGGTCGGATTTCGAAAAATAGCATCTTAATGTTCGCCTACGATATGAGGGGAAACCACACATAAAGTTTCACGATTCTAGTTTAAATGGTTTGGGCTGAAGTTTGATATGGCAGCCAGTCATTCAGTCAGTGAGCTATTTGATAATATAAAATATACTTCATATAAAATATATTATATGGTGATTTAAGCACCATTGCCAAAATAAACAAAGTAAACTGTAATTTACAAATCATACTGCTTACAGATTAGGTGGTTGGGGACCACTTTGGTTTATGGGTCAGATCTCTCGCCTCCCAATAGGGATATCTGGGTTCGATACTTGGTGGGTGCAATTAAGAAACGTTGTGGACGGTGTTGTTAACCGGCGGGTTTTCTCGTGGAACTTCCGTATCACCTACCATTCTCATTCCATCACTGCTCCACGCTCGCTTCACCTCATTCATTCTTTTAACTGGATGGACAGCCGGCCCAACCTTCACCCTGGCGTCCTCCCACCCACATTGCGATAATTTAAAAATCCGTGAACCAGGTAGATGACTTCATTTAATATACCTAAAAATATATATTTGCCCCGAATAAAGTATTAGTGTCCAAGCTGATAAAGACACATAATAAATTACGGGAAAACGGGCCCTTCTCAGATACCCGTGAGTAACCGACTGGGCCTCATAAGTGTAGCTGAAATGCCTGGTTGACTTGAGGTCTTTGTCTGATACTCCTGGACCCGTGTAATATTAACATTACTGTAGCCAGTATTACGCTATAGTAATATGGCGATGATGTGAATAAATATCTAAGACAAATCAAGTCCATTGTCACTTTTTGTGACTCACGACTGGAAATTAAAGATGCACCGCTTGCTACTGACTGAGAAAGGGCTAGAGGCAGTCCAGTTAATAAACTGGAAATTAAAAAAAAAAACATTGAATTTCGGTCTGTTGTCCAAATTTCCTAGAATTGTCTCGCCTACATTTTTCGCAAAAAAAAAATAAAACTACAGTAAAAACTAGTTTTTTTCGCAAGTCATTAATGCAATTGCAAAATTCGATTGCCTTCCATACGCTTTTACTAATTATCTCTGTCGTTAAATTCTTACTTAAATAAATAAACCACTTACACTTATCAAGAAATTAAAAACGTGGATTAGATTGCATATTTCACAAGTACATATAAACTAAGGTATTAACGATAACAACGCTACGAAACTACACAGTTGGAATAAGGTAACAGCGCTAGGTGAAGGAACGAAATTAATTATACTATTATGTTGGCGGTTGGTGCATATTTAGGGCTGCTGGCTGTCAGTTTAGGTAAGTACAATAGGTTGTCCTTATACATTCAAAAAATGAAGATAAAGTTCTTGAGATTATAGCCGTTCTAATCGAGGGATTGGTCGGTATGTTAGTTGTCCATATATATTATTGTGAAATAGTTTTAAAGTTTTATGAGTGATATTAAGTATGGGAAACCTTTTACTGATGAACTTGATTTTGTAATAACTTTCATACAGGAATTACATTATTGCACTATAATTTCGTATATATTTTAAAATATAAACTTGTACTAACAATGCAGTTTTTATCTTACTGTATGTAATTAATATTTAAATAATGTAAACATATCCAGTAAGTCACTACTTAATTACGGATACGAGTGTTTCGGCTAAATTTAAAATTTAAATATTGTTAACATTCACGTAAACAATGCCAATAACGGTCATTAAAAGTAAATAGCAGGGTTTCCTGTATGGTAATGTATGAAACTAATAGTTTGAAACTGTACGTTCGTAAACGTTAGTCATAGGCCTACAGATAACTAAACGCTTGTTCAGATCCATTATACGAATTATCATTCTGCCCCTTCTAAGAAGAAGAATGTGTTTCACTAGTGTTTGCATAAAAGTTTTATTGTTAAATATATGTTGGTACTACTAATGCAGAAAAGTAACTCCCAGTAAACATAAATTTACATGATATAACTACTAAGCAAATAAAAATGACGTCCTGTCTTTAAAAATAATTACTGCCGCTATGTGACTTAAACTTAATCTATATATATATATATATATATATATATATATATATATATATATATATATATATATATATATATATATATATATATCTGTACCTCGGAGGCATAAGACACTATGTCACAAAAATCATATTTCTCAGGAGAGCAGTTTGAAGAGAGTGATTCACTAGTGAATTCAGCTGTTTGACACCCAAAAACGTGGGTTTTGGACACTTCACAGACTTTGTGTTGTATATCACTAGGAAGTACATAAATCTGTGATAAATGAAAGCTGACTGACTGACTGACATATCAAACTGCAGCCCAAACCACTGGGCCTAGAATCGTGAAAATTTTTGTGGGGGTTCCCCTCATGTCGTAGACGTGCACTTCGAAGGGGGTTTTTCGAAATTCTACCTCAAAGGGGGTGAAAAGGGGTGAAATGTGTTTCCGAAGAAACGTCGACAGAGCTCGAACCCGACGGTCTATCATCGTGATTTTTACTTTAATAGGACACTCGTAAAAATGCATATTGGCAAATTTAAGGATTTTTCGAAATTCAACATTTAAGGGGGTGAAAAGACCTTAAATGTGTTTCCGATTAACTATCGATATCTATCGAACCCTTCGGGATAGAGAGTTGATATCCACTTCAAAATATTGCTTACGTAAATACCCAAACAGCTGTTTTAGGATTTTTTTAAATTGTGATGTGATTTTTATGAATCGTCTATATCTTTGATGCATAATTGGCTATCGTCATGATTTTTACTTTAATTTGTTACGTATCCAAATGTCTATGACAGGACTTCAATGCGTTTCAAAATTTTGTAATTAAGGGGGTGAAAATACGCGAAATGTGTTTTCGATTATCCCTCTATATCTATCGAACCAATTGAGATATCGATGTGCTCGTTGATTTAAATTGATGCTTTTGTAAATATCTCAAGTACCATTAAAATATATTTTCAAAATTCTGCCCTATTAAAATATGTTTTCGCTAAACAATCGATATATATCGACCCCGTTGATTTTTATATTGCGACGTGATTTTTGTTTAAGATTGATACTGACTCAAATACCTGAAAAGTAATTTTAAGTAATTTTCGAAATTCGTCACCTAAGGTGGTGAAAAGGGGTTAAAAGTGTTGAAAAGTGTTTTCAATTAATCGTTGATACATCTTGAGCCCAGCGGGCTAATGTTGAGTTTTCCACGTCCACGAGACACCAATAAATTATTTTAAAACGTGATTCAAGGGTTTTTCGAAATTTACTCTCTTAGGAGGTGAAAAGACCTGTAATGTGTTTTAGATAAATCCTCGATATCTATCGAACCCGTCGAGACATGCAGTAAATTTTTGCTTTGAAATGCTGAATACTGAAATGTTCGCAAAACGATTTTAAGATTTCTCGAAATTCGTACTCTCAGTACTGAGCAGGGGTCATAATCTATTTTTTATTGAATGATCGATTTTGTTTCGACTGAACAGGATACGGTCGTGATTTGCACTTCAATTGGATACTTATACGAATGTGTTAGGTGTGAGTTGAAATGTTTCAAAATTCGACACCCAAAAGGGTCAAAAGGCACAAATATTTTTTCCATCAACACACAATATCTAATCAGTATGAGTTATTGAGGTGTTGTTCACGTCAGAGTGATGCTTAGGTAAGTATTTATAATTTTATGCATAAATATTTTTACTTAATAACATAATATGCTTATTAAGAATAAAACTAAGTTTGTAAACTTTCAAGGCAGATGATACGAAAAGCAGGAGTTCCAAACAACAGTAACCTATCGAGACGTGGTGTTCTGCAACCTCTATATGCCCAGGACATGAATAATTTAATTTTTTAATAAAATTTGTTTACATAAATTATTTCGACGTTACGTGACGCAGTTGTTTGTTGCTCAGGTCTACATTCCTAGAAGTTCTGGGCTCGAATTCTGTTAAAAACTGCATGCGAACGTTCAATTCTGACACACGAAAATTGCAAGGCAAATCGGAATAGTGCAGTTTGCATGTAGTCGTTTGAAAGCGGTAAAATGGATTATGCAGTTCACTTTCCACTTAGGTCCCACAACAACATCAGCTCACATATATTATCTCACTAATTTCAAGGTTGGTGCACAAAATACGTTTCCGCGAAACGTTTTCCCACCAAAAAATTCTAATGGCATTAAGCTTCAAGTGAACATTTCGAAAATACGCAAATGACGGTACTGTCACCAATGGTTGTTCAACAGGCAAAGTCAGACGTTTTTCATTCGATTAACTTCTTACAATTAAGAGTCTATAACTACCCCACATTAACTTTGCAGTGCTATAAATAAGGCCCAGGTGAAGTCGCTACAAGTGGCAGGGACAAACTTAGAATTGTTTTTTTTTGCGTTGATAGCTATAGCTACTTATCCTGCTGCAGAGTTAGCTAAACTAGCAGCTTTGTCATTCTAACACTATATGAATGAAGTACCAATTTGGTGTACAAAGAGGTTTTTCAATTAAAGTAAAAATTATCGGTTTCGAATAATATTCGCAAACAAAGCCGCGGGGGACTGCTAGTAGATCATAAATGAATAGAATAATGCATTGAATTTAATATATCTATATATATAAAAATGAAAGGTGACTGATTGACTGACTGACTGACAGACATATCAAACTGCAGCCCAAACCACTGGACCTAGAATAGTGAAATTTTTTGTGGGGGTTCCCTGCAGGTCGTAGGCGAGCACTAAGAAAGGATTTTTCGAAATTCGACCTCTAAGGGGGTGAAAAGGGGTGAAATGTGTTTCCGAAGAAACGTCGATAGAGCTCGAACCCGAAGGCCTATCATGGTGATTTTTACTTTAATAGGAAACTCGTAAAAATGCATATTAGCCAATTTAAGGATTTTTCGAAGTTCAACTTTTAAGGGACTGAAAAGACCTTAAATGTTTTTCCAATCAACTATTGATATCTATCGAACCCTTCGGGATAGATAGTTGATATTCACTTCAAAATATTGCTTACGTAAATACCCAAAATTCAGTTTTAGGTTTTTTTTAATTCGAGCCCCAGGCAGTAAAAAGGGGCAAAATGTGTTTTTAATGAATCGTCTTTATCTTTGAAACACAATTGGCTATCGTCGTGATTTTAACTTTAATTGGTTACTTTTACAAGTGTCTATGACAGGACTCAAGATCGTTTCGAAATTCTTTATTTAAAGGGGTGAAAATACGTGAAATGTGTTTTCGATAATCCTTCCATATCTATCGAATCAATCGAGATATCGAAGTACTCTTTGCTTTAAATTGGTGCTTTTGTAAGAATCCCAAGTACCATTTAAAATATATTTTCCGAATTCGGCCCTAAACTGGTTAAAAATGGGGTAATATGAGTTTTCGACTCACATTCGATATATATCGATCCCATAGTTTTTTATATAGAGACGTGATT
>PNEQ01116596.1:13591-38296 GCA_003012365.1 Medauroidea extradentata | reverse complement strand
AATAACATTAATGTAGCCAGTGTCAATAGATGTAACCAGCACAAGTAGTACAAGTCAATGGATGTAACCCACACAAATGAGCAGTAAAATGCTAATTAGAGGTTAATTACAACAAATATTAACAATATAGTGTATTTCTCAGGGAACACTTAGTATAACCAATTTGTTATTTCTATTTTGAGGTTTAATAGTACATCCATTTCAATTTAATTTAGTTTTTTCCTTCTCCTGTAAAATTTACTTTTTGTTGGTTACACCCTTTGGCCTATCACCCCGCGATATAAGTTTTAAAGTGAAATGAGAAATCTGTTTTTTTTTTTTTTTGCCATTAAATTTTAAGTACATGTACATTGCTAAACGACAGATCATGAAAATAGAATGTAAATAAAATTTTTAAAATAAATATACATGGTCCTAAAATCAGTAGGCTATAGATGCCATGTTTCACAAGTTTATACAACAAAATAATTAGGTAAACTGTACTTACTTTAGAACTGTATTCTGCCAGATGCTAAAAATCTCTGCAGTCTTTTCGGGTACCGAGCACGATTCTATTTCGCCTCTCATTATTTTCTCACGAATATGTTGCAAAACACAGAAAATACCTTGGTGACGCTGCTTATTTAATGCACTGTTAATTTTCATCGATTTTCCCCTTTCAGTAACTACAGCCACGCGGCATGCAGGAGCAATCAGAACAACGGCGGCACAGAATTAATAAGTAGTAACAGAAGTGACAATACACAATTTTTATCGTACTCGTTTCTCCTTGGATTGTCATGGTGTCGGAGTTTGTAGAAGTTAGGTTAGACTGCAGTTTAGTAGGACCTATTGTATATTCTCTGAGGAAACTGACACGTAAGTAACATCTAATTTACATTTCTAAATGTGTAAATGAGATACAGAAAAATAAAAGTATTTATTGAAATATAATTTGTTGTTTAAACAAATGTCTCAAGTCCCATATGGCTTTGTTTACTTTCATGTAAGCACCGAGAACTGGTACAATAACAATGGTTTGAAAAGCTCCATTATGTTGCTCCTAACAGAGTTATTATCTGATGTGGAGCCTCGAGTTATCATGCTTATCATTTAAAATGTTTAGTTAATATAGGCTACAAACTAATTACAGTATCTTAAGCACTACAGGTAGATATATAAACTAATGTGTCTAATCCACGTGGTATTGTTTATATTCCTATACGTCCCGAGAACTGAACTGGGAGGAAAATATGTTGTGTTACCTGGCAGCGTTGCGTGAACTGTGGCAACCATGTTAGCTACGTGACACCATTCTTCAATAAATGTGAACTTGAAAAAGTCTTATAAATATAAAGTTGATAGCTTAAAGCACTTATTAAGTGGTAAAAACAGTTGTAAAATATTAATATAATACAGTATATAAGTTAATATTTATTTTAATTATATAAATAATACATTCAAGACTGTTTTATGTCTTCTTACCAATTGTACAACCCTGAAATACTACAAGTAGCTGTCTGTAGGGGCTTTGAACTTCTTAATAGTTGACCTGTTACATAGGTTGCATCGGCTGTTATAATTGTATAACTTTATCCTGAATACAGAGTAATGTGAAAACCATCACCATACATTACCTGTCTGAAATTGGTGCTCGGATTAAAATCTTGAAATGCAATTAAATTAGAATAAGATAAATTACTGTCAGGATAGGAATCAAGGTGCAGAGGAAACACAAGTGTCATATGTAAGGTAGAGAGAATGAAGATGCTGTAGAAAAAAAAGAGTGAAAACACCAATCAATAACATAATCTCCTTTGTAATTTTTATGACATATTTTAATTTAAAAAAAAAAAAAAAAAAAAAAAACACCAACTCTGAAATTAATTGCTTCTTAAGTGAGCCTGGTAGAAATTAGTGGAAACCGAAAGTGTTAATTCTACAACTGATATAGCAATAAAAAACTGCTCAAGGTCAGGAAGCGTAACCGATGAAAAAAATGTGGTAAAATATACTGTACATCAATTGCCACTGCCATTTGTTTAGTTCAAAATAGCACAAGTAACAATATAGGTGTAATGTAACAATGTCCCACTAAACTTACTGTATTTTGAACAAATTAAACTGTTTTTAAATTCGTAAATTCCACTCATAAAAATAATATATGTCCATATTTGTAGCTAAGAAGAAGCAACCAATCTTTTTTTTAATGGCACGTATTGGAACAGTTAACATGCAGCAGCAGGACAAAACGTGCTGTCAACATATGCACAGCATATGCACTTAACTACAAAAATGTTAATAAACTACAGAATGTTCACTTTTGTTGTTCCTCTGCCAATATAAACTAGGTTTATTACACATGCATGTTGTCTGTCCTGTAAAAAAGTGACTATATGTTATGGACTAATGTAGGTACGTACACAAGGTTCACATTTGCTAAATTCCAGAGTAAAATTCATCTGCGTACTAAATAAAGTAACTTAATAGTACATATACATTACATGGTTTAAAATTAACAAACGTAATACCTTGTTTTAAATACATTAATTTGAAAAACTTACAGTGCCCTCCTTATTGTGATACTCAGGGCAACAACTGTCATTCTCATCCTACACTTTGTACAGCCCTGCCTCATTCACACTATCAACCTATATCCCTGCTATCTCTTTGAGAATTTTAGTAATAAAATTTGAGGCAACAGGTAGTTAAATTATTTGTCTTCTAGTGATACCTGAACTGTATTTGAGTAACAGGCCTTGAAAAGATTTTAATTCGTAACCTACATTTACCCAACTAAACAAATTAAAAAAAAATTTTTTTTTTTCATGTAGACCCCATACACAAAAAGTAACAATAAGTTTTAAAATTGTAATACCCGAAATACTTTCACAGTAAAGTACGAAATTCAGTCTTTCTTTCAAGTACTGTAAGCTGTTTACTTTGGAACACTTCAAAAAAATATTTATCTCACGTATGGCAGCTCTGAGTTAAAAAAGTTTGCTTGCGATAAATTCCAAATAATGAAACCACATGAAATTATATTGTATTCACTCACAGTTGAGATAGCATAAAAAATTAAAAATTTTATAAAATTGTCCCCAAGTTACCATACATGCTTACTGTAACAATTTTTCATAATTGGATTACACTTATAAAAAGCGCTGACGTAAAATTTAAAATACATCATCATACATACACCAGGAACATATGTAAATAAAGTATCACTACAGCATTGGAATATGATTTGTGCATTCACAATTATATAAATATTAATTTACAAATAAATAAGATCGCAAACAGAAAATGAAAAAAATTGTGAAAGTAATTTTTCAAATCAATGAAGCATAATTCTATTTATGTACTTATGTATATTAGTTTAATTACTTGCACAATGTTGTGTGTTAGTCAAATTATGCCTGGGGATGTAAGTTATTGTAATAAGTGAGGGTGAGCTGCAATATACAGTACTCCCTTTTTCTCTAACGTGTGTTTGTATGTGTATGAGTATGCATGTGTAAGCGTGCACCAGGTTTGTAAAGTATGTACGTACTTAAAACACAGCTAACTGTAAGTTATTTGTTTATAAATAAATGTAAACTTTAAAACATACTGTAGTAAATTTAAACTTTAAATTTTTTATAATGCTGTAATTTATCAGTATTTTTATACTGTTAAATGCCTCTCAGTTTTTAAAAATATTTCAACTTCATTAGCATTTTAACTGTTACCTATAAGTTTACCTGAACTGATAAAGATGCCAGTGATTAACTGATCATTACTGAGATGTAATCCTTCCATCATTCTTCAACATTTGTTTAATGTTACACTTTAAACATATGTGGTAATGTTCTCTATTATACTTCTTAGTTCAGACATTATTTTAGATTATTATTGATTTATATTCACGAACCTTCAAGTTTTTAAATTGAGTTTTCCAGAAGTGTACTGAATCACACAGATTTCCGGTACCGGTACATAATTTTTCCTAAATTTTTTTTTTCTATGTCTATAGCAGCTGCATGAAATGTGTGGTGGAAGTTCTGTTGAAACATTCTGTGTCTGCTGCCGCTAACTTGTACAGTCATCATTAACTTGTGTCACAATTGACAAACTCCAAATGGCTCATGAAAAATTCTTGTGAATAAAATTCCATTTGTGATGCTAAGTAAATCAAAGCACATACACTTTGTAACAGCATCTTTAGTAAAAATGTGTGCTGTCATATCAAACTACTCTAAATGAACAGCATGTGAGCTAATGCAATTTGTAAGGTGGACTTTGTAATAGGTGCACAAAAGTATTACGTAATATTGGTTGTCGTGTAGAGAAGGAAATGTGACACAATAAGCAATTCTAAGAAGTGAGCAGAAAACGTGTTTCTATGTACATGACAAGCGTTGCTGGATAACAGTGGCACCTGCAATGTGTAAAGTACGTATGTTGATGTGATATGAACTCTCTAGACATCAACAGTAAATTTGAAATGTTAGACGAATATTATATACCAACATCAAACAAACATACTACTTTTGCTTAAATGTAAATAAGGAATTGTTTACTAAATTTTCTTTGCAGCTTTAGCTCTGGGTTTACTTTGAAATTTTGTGAATTAAATGCTTTGTTTACATAAACCAATTTAATTTTGATTTTTATTTTAAATGAGCTTTTTTCTTTAATATGAATATTATTAAAACAGGTATTATCAGAAATGACTCTAGGTAACTCACTGTACTTTTAGTTCCAATAAAATTTTGACAGAAATGCAGACTCTTATCAGAATTGTACTTGCAGGTAATTATACATGAAAACATAGATGGACGGCATAATTTTGTGTGGTTACAATGTTGCTACATTTTGCTGGACAAGCCAGCTTCCTTAATGGGTGAATGGTGGCATACCGCAGTCTAGCGGCTCAGAGACAAACTATGATGTGGCAGGGAATTGTAAAATGTACCTAGGTAATTATGTTGAGGTCTGGTGGTTACCTGATTTTGGTAATGTACTGATGTAGTTCCCAGCACCTTAGTACCATTCTATTGTCGAGGAGTGGTAAGGCCTTCACCATTCTGGTATTCAGGTCCCATGTTATAACTGGGCAGACTGGGCCAGGGTGGCAATCTGGAAGGGGCGCAACTCGCAAGAAGAATTTTTTTACTCTTAAGTAAAAATATTTTCTTTATAAACTATGCCATTTTGTAATTTTATGTATTTCATGCACCCACATTCTTAAGAGAAATACTGCACAACAGTTAACTTTTCAAATTTTTTGCATGACTTATGTGGGAGGGAGGAGGGGGGTGGAAATTAATCTGCCCAGTGCGCCTGGCACCTAAACTCGTGGCCTACTGACATCGTAACAGGAGTCGATAGTCAGATTGTGAGTGGCTGCACTGTGGTTTATGTTGGAACCAACTATTGCTTGTTTGGTGTCTGTCTTGTGGCCATTCAGACTCTAAAGCCTGCCGCACACGGTACAATATTCCTTACAATATTGTATACTAGGAGTCGTACTTGCTCTGCTACTAGCTTCTCTAACATGCTACTAGCAGCCCTGCGAGCTCAGGTACTGGATTTGCCTAATTGCCGGCGTCCGATTTTTGTTGCGAGCTGCACAGAAATATTTAAGCAGCGGCCAATCAGATTTCATCAAAACGACAACACTAGAACTTTTTCCACGCGCATGTATTGATAAACATAAACATGGAGGGAAATAATTGGACAAAAGAGCAGTTAAGAGAGTTAATAAATGCTTATAGAGAAGAGACATGTTTGTATGTGGTGAAAAGTATTAACTACCACAGTAAAAATCTTTGTGATGAAGCTTATTTGGAATTTGTACTGAACACAACTATTTAGGTAGCCAGTCTCGTGTGCAGCGAAAACTTGTATCGTACCTAGCACATAGTCTTGTAAAAGAAACTTGTAAAGAATCCAGTACACGAACTTGTAAGAAACTGTACCGTGTGCACACAGCTTAAGTGCGTTTGTTGTCAGGCCTATTTATTTTCCGTAGCACTGAATGCACATTTACACAGAACCGAATCCATCAGCTACACAATATTAAATTACATATATTGTAAAACACTGTCATGGACCTGCGAATGATCAAATGTTATTCCAATACCGCAAAGAGTACGTATATATTATTTGACAATTTAAAGGATGAAATAAACAAAAGTACTGTACTGTTAAGCTTCCCTTGAAAATATTGACTGGGCAGAATAACTGTCAGCCAGGAGACTGTAACTTGATTATGCATACATCTGATAGCAGCACAAGTCTGCACATAACACTGTCCTTATTACACGCAGCAGTCGTTAGCTGTCACTACTCATCTACAGAACTTTAGATCTACTTTATTTAATCCAGTATCAATTGACTACAAGGGAGTGAGTTGTCATTCTTCCTGTATACCAAATAACAATATCTATTATTATTACCATTATTGACTTTCTACCCCAGTACTGTCCTAGGCAATTTTTTTTTTTTTCATTTCAAGTATATTATTCTAAATAACTTACTAATAACTGTAAGAGTTATGCAAGCAATATTGATTCAGTTTTAACATGAGATCATATTCAAGAAACCTACAAAAATGTATAATATTAAAATTTATTACTATTCTTACGAAGCTTTGACTTCTACAATGCTGTAAATTACTGTTTTAAAATTCTGGCGATATGCATACTAGAAATCTTGACAAAATAAAAACAATTAAATCATCTAGTCACGAGCTGTGCGTTAATATTGGCTGATATTTACGGATATGTACATTATAGCACTTCACCCAGCATTCAAAGTGCTGATATGTTGTTTATCTACTGCTACTCGTTAGTAACCATGCTCATAAACTAGTACGCATTATTGCTCTCCAAAGGTTACAGTTATTCTGATGGAAACTACGTACCGTATGCAACTAGTATGTAGGCCTATTCTAATATAATACATAGTTTTAAACTATCACAACACTAACAGTGGCTTAGTATCATTAACTGCAAATACAAATTTTAAATAAAACTAATGTGTTTAAGAGTTTCTTTTTCTCTTCAAGTTCATCAAAACATCTTTCACAATTATTTTTTTTAACAATATGTTTAAAAATTACTTTTCTAACAACCAACAAAGTCACACTGAACTGTACTTCTATACATTAAAATATCCTTGAGAATGCTTAAGGACGCCACCTGGCTGCAGCGTTTTATGCATTTAACATTGAGATGTGCCACAGCAGTAGGGAGATCCAGACACGAATATCGGCTACATCACCACATCTATGCGCAAGGCACTGAACTGGCAGGCAATCTACAGCAATCTACTTTCCTCTCACAACTTTCAGTGGTGACCCTATAATTTTATATTGTAGCAGTGAAGATAACGGAATGCTGTATGTCTGCCTGGTGCTTTAATTACACTGAAAACAAATTTCCTAATTAAAAATAGTGGTGAAAAGGCTAATTTGAGGCAGTTTTCACCTTAATGAAAGAAACATAAAAACAGTTTAGAGTTTGAATCTATCAGTGTAACATAAAAACATTTTAAAATGTTATTCATACGCAGTTTTAAACGATGGCCACATGACTGAAGTCGTATACACCATCTAGCGTGGGGCAGGCGGCACCCTTAAGTCATAAAATAAGTACATTAATGAACCGATAATTGACACATTCATGTCTCAAAATATTTTAGCAACACATGGGCAGTTCAACCTAGTTCATATGATTTGCAACATACAAACTTCAAACATGAAACTTGGTAAACTTATTGTTTTATTTTAAATCACAGATATGTTTTACTTTCATAAAAATATTTCCTGGAAACACTGAGTATATCCAGCCCTGCCACTGTACAGTAAGGATAGACGTGTTTTCACAGTTCCTTTGACAGTAGCACCAAAAACAGAGTCTTTATCATATCACGTCTGCTAAAGGACACTTCAAGAACTCTATGTACAGTTTATTGCCTTTCAGTATTGCTAACTTGAGTAACACATCACTCGACAAAAAATATAAAAAAAACAGTACAAACATCTACAGAAATTAGCCACACACTTAATATAAAAACACAAAATAAATCAACTGCTAACACAAATAAAACTAATTTTGTCCACTTTATAACGTGTAAAATGTTTTTATGAACTATTGTACTTAACTGTAGCATTGTGTCAACTTTCATAACTCAAAAACAGAAAGTATATACCAACACTGTGCAAAAAAAAAAACACTTTAAATGCAGACACATCTGGCAATTGTTCACAAGACATGTTGTGTAGGCACATAGCTGCACTTCGACCAAGTGTCAGCTAGTTAGGATAAACATCTTTATAACAACTATGAGCATGCGGTCGGATCAAACAGTGGAATGTACTTGTTTAACAGTCACACATTTCACAGCACAAAATAGTCAATAACTTCATTTTATTTTAATTTAAGTAGCTTTTTTTCATCACAGATATTTCTTGCACCATATTTTACTGCTCATGTATAGCATGTTGAAAATGAGGCAATTTTAAAAAACATGCCAACGTGTGCATGAAACAATATTATGAACAACCTTTAAGACATTTCAAACATGAGTGTTGCTGTAAACACTGCGTACATAACTGTGTTTTGCCCATCTAAATTAGTTTTTGTGGTGCAAGGTAAACCAAATGGAACACAGGCAAGCATCAGTTTCATCTCCGTGCACAACAGAGTAAAAAATGAAAACTTCCTTATCCTAAGAGAAGTCCTTGAGGGAAGCTTTTGTATCTGCTAGAAGCAATAAAACTTGTTACCAATACAGGCAAAACTGGTTGAGGACATCAAGTTAATACCCCTTTTAAGCACAGAGCACTAAAGTGTTTTCATTGTAGTTTTATTTCTTATGGGACTTTCAATGTAGACCGCAACATTTAATCGCAGAAAATATGGCAAACAAGTAAAAGGAATGATTCTCTGTTTATATTTTAGGAATTGTTGCTATTTTTCTTAGTAGTGTAGTATAAACAGATTTATTTGAGATATTTTGAGCGGCTTCAACACATATTTCTATTAAAAAAGCCATATTTTTAAAAAAATATATTATCAAAGTTTGCAGTGCGGTTTTCTTTTAGTAGATAAATATAGCAACATGTTTAACAGTTTTGTGTAAATAAAAACACTCGTTACACTGTTACAGGCTACACCATTGTTCATGATCTAGGTAAGAACTTCTCTTTATTGCTACTGAAAATTCATATTTTTACTGTTGTAGTGAGAAGTGGGGGAACGGTAACAATATTAATCAACTTTATGTAGTGCATTGTCTCACAAAAATTGCCAATATTACTGTGAATAATACTGTATATTATTTATCACAAAACTATATGTTTAGACTGTAGTAGATACCCAACGGCAATAGTTTTGCCTGGCTCTCAACATCTTCACTGCAATAATTATTGCGAAAGGATAAATTAAGGCTTCTTTGCAAGTTGCTGTGCACGCGTGTGACAACTGTTGCTGGCAACTTCTACTGCAGTGGAAACACGTGCAACTCACACTGCTTGGTAAGGATGCAAGACCCGGCTGGAAAAGACGGAGCTCGAGGAGCAGCAGGACTGGCTAAGCGAGTCGGAACTCTGCGAGGGGGTTGAACTCGCGCTGGTGAGAACTATTGATGGTGCGCCTGTAGCCCCAGTATTTCATTGCGGGCCTGCATGCTTGTTGGATGGCTCGAACCTCGAGATGAGTCAGGTCCTGGCGCCAGTGGAATGGAGCTGACTTGGAATTGCGGTACGTGCTCGACACACCGCCCACGTTCACCTTTGTGTGAGTGTCTAGGAACATCTGCACGTTCGGGTGGAAGTCCAGGCCGAAAAACTGGAATAGTTCCTTGGCCCCTCTGTGCGGCTCCACCGACAAGTCCTCATAGCGAACAGCTCTGCTCAGAAAAATTGTGAAAGTTATGCTACTGTTCGACAAGTACACTAGCACATGATAAAAACAAATAATAAAAGCAACAAGAAACAAACATATTGATGACAGTTCCAATCTCTCTTACACATTACTTGGATTTAAATTTTAAAAAGGACATTATTACTTATCACATGTCAGGGGAACATGCAACGTGCTTTGCTGATATCATACATATAATCTCCTGCTACTCTTGATGCATTCTACAACAATTGGAACTGTTCACAATAGCCTTGAGAAAACAAGAAAGCACTTTCACTATATTTTGTGTTGTGATCACAGACACTCAGGTTTCAAAGTTATCACAGTTATATTCTCTGGATAGCTTGGATGAGTCTGGTATATCGTTAAGATATTCTTGTGCAGCGAAGTTAAACTACTTAAGGTTGTTCTATAGCAGTGGATGGAAGGAGCTAGTTCAAATTAATCTGCTCATTGTAGCTAGCTCCTTTTTTTTTGAGTTTTATGTGGAGCTTAGCTCTCAGCTCTTTTTTCATTTACGTAGTAGTTTGCAGGAGCTTAATGTTGTGATTGGTTGACTTTAGACTGTTAACTGACTATCGCAGTAGTTATGGCTCGTTGGTCGGCAGACTGTGTTTTGACAAGTGTGGTCAAGGCCGTCAGTGCTTTGTGAATGGCGAGCCTAGATAGAGTGTTGTCATCTACGAGCCAGTTGTAATGTTTTATAGTTGGAGTTAAATATAACAACTAGCGACGAGGATGGGATCATTTACTTAATCCCAAAGGAGGGGGTTGATAAACAATTGCGGCAGCTGGGAGGGGACCTAGGTTACAAGATCGCAGCTGGGAAGAGAAGAAGTGACAACAGGATGTCGGTAGGCAAGATTAAAGAGTTCAATGGAGGCAAGGGAGATTTTGAGTGCTACGTGGAGTGACTGGAACATTATTTCACAGCAAACAAAATCAAGGAAGATGAACGACGTAGTGTGTTTCTGACTTTGTTAGGTCCGACAACGTATGCAGTCTTGAAAAATTTGTGAGTACCACAAAAGCCAGGGACAAAGACGTATGATGAGCTGGTTGCCATACTGTCCATGCACTATGCGCCGAAGAAGATTGTGATTGCTGAGCAGGTGAAATTATTACGACGGAAACAAGGGACTTCGGAAAGTATCTCAGATTATGCCGTTACCTTGCAAAAGATGTCCATGACTTGTGAATATGGTCAGTTCCTAGAAAAAGCCCTACGGGATGCGTTTGTAAGTGGATTGGGAAACGAGGAAATTGTACAGAAATTGCTAGTAGAAAAGTCGACTTTCCAGTCAGCGCTAGAACAGGCCTTAATCATGGAAGCTGCTTTAAAACAAACGAAATAATTACGGCCGGAGAGATTGCCATCGAAGCAAGAGGATTTCACCCGAGAATCTGAAAGGCATTTGCCATTCAGAAGAGAGGGAGAGGGACAACAGTAGGAGAGCAAGGAGTGGCAGGGGGTAGGCCTAAAAGTAGTCAGCGACCACAAAGAAAATGCTACAGATGCAATAGGGCTAGTCAGTTGGCAGCACAGTGTCCCTTCCCAAAATATGTGTGCAATGGGTGTAAGCGGCGTGGACACATAAAAAGAGCTTGTGCGACACAAGGAGTACACTGGGTGAATGAGGTAAAATTGGAAGACTTAGATTTGCTTAACATAGACTTTAGTGACGTGAAAAGTGACATAAATAATTTTTAAGTGGATATTAGGTTGAATGGTTATCGGGAAAGTATGATAATAGATACAGGAGCGGTGGTTTCAGTGTGTTCGGACAGAACCTATCAGGCAAAATTGAAGTCATGTGCCTTGCATAAGTCTAGATTGGCTTTGAGAACGTATTCGGGACAACCACTGCTTGTCATGGGGGAGTGTCATATTCCAGTAGAATACCAGGGGCAACAGATGACTCTACCAATGGTGGTGGTCGATAGTCAAGGGAAATCGTTACCCACACTATTAGTGCGAAATTGGTTGTTGAACCTGCTGTTAGACTGGAAGAGTATTGTGGGAACCATGAAAGCGAGTCAGAAGCCCCACATTCATCAAGTACAGGATAGCGTTTTCTCATCAGAATGCGAAGCAGTGGTCAGCGATTTGATGACAGAATACAAGTCAGTGTTTGGACCGAAGTTGGGAGAGATAGCAGGTGCAGAAGCAGACGTAGTCTTAAAGGAATGAACCATGCCAGTGTTTAGTAAGGCCAGAACGGTTCCCTTGGCAATGAAGGAAGCTGTGGAAGCGGAGCTGAACAGGTTAGTGCAAACAGGTGCCATATACCCAGTGAGCAAATCTCAATGGGCCACCCCAGTTGTATGTATTAGAAAAAATGATGGGGGTGCGGCTACGTGCCGACTTTAAGGTGACCTTGAATCAGGTTGTGTAGTTGGACCATTACCCCTTACCGAAACCAGAGGAGATTTTCAGAGAGCTGGCAGGGACAAGGGTTTTCTCAGTCATCGATCTACATTCAGCCTATACCCAATTGCCAGTAAGTAAGCAGAGCCAGCCATTGTTGACCGTCAACACACATAAGGGTCTATAATGTTACACTCGATTGCCTTTCGGTTTCTGTAGTGCCCCATGGATATTCCAAAAGACAATGGAACAGGTACTGAAGGGTATAAGCAGAGTTTTTGTGTATTTAGATGACATTTTAGTGGTGGGTGCTAGTTTGGCAGAGGCACAAGTTTGACTAGTAGAGGCGTTAAAAAGACTTAAAACCTATGGAGTCAGGGTAAGGAAGGAGAAATGTAAGCTGCTGTGCAAGAGTGCAAGAGACATTACTAAGCCTCGTTCATATTTGGGTATGTTATGGTAAATTTCTTCCAAACATAGCCACGGTGCTGCACATACTGTATCAGTTACTACAGAACAATAGGACGTGGCAGTGGACAAAAGAATGTAGAAAAGCATTTGAGGAGAGTAAGACGTAGTTGCTAAGCAGTCCAGCTCTAGTACACTATAATCCAAAGTTGCCACTAATTATTACCACTTGTGCTGGGGGCACCAATTTGGAACTTTCTGTGGAATCTGGGCTGAGCCACGGTAGTGCAAGCTTGTGTGTGTGGGACCTGTGAGCGTGTGTGTGTCACGCTGAACGGAAGTTTTGACCACCTGTCCAAAGCCTCGTGCGCTGGCACCTTGGGACCTTCGGCCCTTCTTGAGCCTAGTCGGAGCCGTTCGGGTCTCCCTCCCTTCCACTCCCCTTCCGCCCCTCCCTTCTCACTCTCACCCGTGGCAAGCCAGCAGCAGTTCTCCGGTCGCCTGGCCCGTCACTTCACTTCTGGCCGCCTTCTGCAGCGTATGTCCTCTTCTCTCTCGGCACACCGTCGACTTCTGTACAATTAACATGGTGAGCTATTCCTTTCTTATCGCGAGTTGCTTGCGGTTTTCAACTAGTTTGTTAGCCCTCTTTAAGTTGCTAGTTTTCTCGCTTTGTTTTCCTTTTGAGGGCGTGACGGTGTGCCGAGAGAGAAAGCAGGTTCATGTCATAATTTTGATCAATTTATTGCCCTAGCCGAGTTTGACTGTTAATGTAACCATTCTGTTATGTTTTTGTTGATGTCTAGCGACCTGTGGTTTGTTACAACTGACGTCTTGTGTGCCTGTGTTCAATTTGTGCCCAACTTGGGTTTTAACTCGTTA
Source organism: Medauroidea extradentata (assembly GCA_003012365.1). Lineage (NCBI taxonomy): Eukaryota > Metazoa > Arthropoda > Insecta > Phasmatodea > Phasmatidae > Medauroidea > Medauroidea extradentata. The sequence continues at coordinate 24,745 of PNEQ01116596.1, read as the reverse complement.
ATCCGTTCCCCCCTTGTGCTGATGTATAGCACAATTTTCTGCGCCACTCTGCTCGGGTTGTCCCGAGTTGGGTTGTTGCGTTAAATGGGCATTTGTTCTCTATCTTTGTTAGCGTTTCTATTGTATTGGTTTGGCAGTATGGAGCACACAGGGTGTGAGTTTGTATATAGGTTAGGATACCTAGAATTGCGCCAATATTTGACCAAGTCAGGGGTGATGTTTTTCGATAGTGAGGATGTCACTGCCCTTCGGATTCGTGCTGTTGCTTACGTCAATTTGTTACGTTATGTGGCAAGGTTAAATATAGGTGGAACGGCCGTCGTTGCTGATGGGCCTGTTACTGTTGCTCAGTCAGTATTAATAACGCAATTGGGAGCGGTAAATATTCTGAGCATCATGCAACCCGAAGATGTGTTGCATTTTCTTGTTAAATTCGACCAATTGTTTTATGGCTCGCACGAGTTGAACGAAGGCATATTTTTGGTTGTATTAGCTTCGCGTTTAGATGGACATGCTGGTGCTATTTTGAGCAAGGTTCTTGGGGCTCAGCAGGGGTACGAGTCGTTTAAGGCAAGGCTGATAGAGAATGCCGACCCTTCTACCGTCTGGGTGACACTGAAGCGGCGGTATGTGGACAGGTTCCAGGGCGCCGACGAGACAATTGCCTTCTACATCCAGGACGTTAAGTGTTATGCCCGTGCAATGAATTTGTCCCGTTCGGAGGCAAAATTCGTAGGTATCATAGTGGATCATATGATTCCAGAAACCCGGCGACGTGTGGTTGGGAGTAGGCGCTCAATTACTTTTGAGCAGTTGGGTGTTTTGATGCTCGAAATTGAGCGCAAGTATTTTCGTTCTGTTGGCCCAGCCATACGTCGTGATGACAGTCCTGTCATTCCCTCTGTTGCCAGAGGTGAGATTGGCGGTATTCTGTGCGTTCAGTTGCGAGTGCTATTGGAGAAGCGCACGGTGGCATTCCACCTCTTTTGGAGCCTTCCAGGCCTGGGCCGAGTAGGTCTCGTTGCGCAAACTGCGCCGAGTATGGGCACGTGACGGCTAATTGCCCGATTCCACGAGTGAATTTGAGCGCTCGAATCTGTTTCAGGTGTCGCCGCCCAGGCCATTTCCAGTCCTCCTGTCTGGGAAACTGATCGGCGCCCCTCGTGCAGGCATGTCGGGGAGCAGGTCTTCAAATGTCAGTGTAGAGCGTAACCTTTGTTATGTCTCTTTGTCTTGTTATGGGGAAGAACGTGCTGCCTTGGTCGACACAGGTGCTTCACATTCTTTTGTGCGGGCAAATTTTTTGTCTGTCCTAATTTCTAAATGTCCGTTTTTGCAAGCGAAAATAAATTATTCATCCTCGCTGCGGTTGTGTGTAGTTAACATAGGTGTGGTTCGCTGTTCCCGTTTGGTACAGTTGCATTTTAAGATCTCCCATTTCTCTTGGACCTTTGGATTTTGGGTTTTGGATGATCTGGTGACTGATGTGATTTTGGGCAAAGATTTTCTGAGTCATGCCCGGGCAGTGATCGATGTGCACGCTAGGAAGTTAGTGTTTAAATTTGCGCCTACTTTCATTTGCCCTTTAATTTCATCTGTAAGCCGTTTCTCTGCCTCCGGTGGCCGCATTGCTGCTGTGATTCCCGTGCACGTCCAGGATGTTCAGGACCTGTTGGACGAGTTTAGCGACGTCATCACGCCTAGGATTAGGAGATGCGATGTTTTACCGTATTGTTTCTCGGTGACGGACGATGTTCCCGTTAGGGTCCCCTAAAGCCGTCCTGAATTGACCATCATGCGTCGTCTTGTTGATAAGTTGCTGGAGGATGGAGTAGTGTCCCCGTCTACTTCGGATTATGCGTCTCCAGCCTGTATGGTGAAAAAGGCCGGGAGCACTGGTTATCGTCTTGTCACTGATATGTCTGCAGTGAATCATAAAATCCATCTTGACCCTTTTTCCTCTCCCACGGTTGACACCGCACTTCAGTATTTGGGGAAGGCTTCTATTTTTTCCATTATTGACTTAAATTCCAGCTTTTATTAGTGTCTGTTACATCCTTACTCCCGTAAATATACCGCGTTTTGCACCCAGTGGGGGCAATACGAGTTCAATAGGATCCCGATGGGTGCATGTTTTCGTACCCAGGCGCTGTCCCGTGTGATTGATCATGTGTTGTCAGATCTGAAGTTTCAATTTGTGTACAACTATATTGATGACATAATTGTGTATAGTAACATCTTTGGCGAACAACTGGGTCACTTTAGGGAAGTGTTGACTCGTCTCCGTTGAGCGGGTTTGACTTTTAACCCATCCAAAGTCAATTGGGCTGCTTCCCCAGTAAAATTCCTAGGATACACTGTGTTTGAGGGTCAGTTGATGATGGACTCCAAGCAGGTTAGCCCTATTGTTAAATTTCCTATGCCTAAGTCTGTTAAGGGGGTCTCCCAGTTCATCGGCATGATGGGATATTTATGCTAGGTTTATCCCTCATTTTGCGGAGACGGCTGCTTCAGTGAATCGACTGAAGTGAAAGAATGTGCCGTTTTTGTGGGGAGAGGAGGAGGACCGAAGTTTTAAGGCCTTAAAGACTAGATTGGCTGCTGCTCCTACGGTGTTCTTGCTTGATTTTGATTTGCGTTTTGTGTTCTGCATGTCGAAGCCTCTAGCGTGGCTTTGGTGGCCGTGCTCGGTCAGTTGCGCAATGGCAGAGTTGTACCAGTGGCCTTTGCCAGTCGCGCACTGGCAGAGTCAGCGTAGGCTAAGCGCTTTCGAGAAAGAAGCTTTTGCGTGTGTATGAGGCACGAGGAGATTTGAGTCCTTCCTGAGCGGAGTGGAGTTTGATCTGTGCATTAACAATCAGGTGGTTTCCTGGTTGTTGGGGCATTCCAATGATTTTGGTAAACTTGGCAGTTGGGCGTTTAGGCTCCTCAAATTCCGTTTCGTCATGCAGCATGTCTCCGGTGCAAGCAACGTGGTAGCGGATGCATTATCACGTATGTATTGCATCGAGGACTATGACTGTGACCCTGATGAGCTTACGGGTGTGTGTTCTTCTTTTACCACCCATCCGACCTTCTATTCTCGCTTACAATCTTTGCAGGAAGAAGACCCTGAGTGCAGTGATATAGTTAGGTGCCTTGAACAGGAAGAAGCACTTCCCTATGCTGTGATTGGGAATTTGTTACATTATGTAGGTCGCCGAGGATGTCTTCGACGTTTGTTGGTCCCATCTCCTTCTAGGAAGGAGTTGATAACCTATTTCCATTCCTCCCCTTTCAGTGGGCACTTAGGTTGAGCAGGTACTTTGAGCAATGTCAGTGCTCGTTTCTTTTGGCCCGGAATATTCAGTGATGTCAAGGAGTTTGTCCGTAGGTGCGATTTGAGCTATCGCGCTAAGGCAGCAAAGACCGGTAAAGTTGGGTTGTATGCTGTGGATCAGCTTGAGTTCAGTTGGGGAACCGTCCACTGTGATGTGTTTGGGCCCATGGTACGTTCCAGTAAGGGAAATTTCTACTTCTTTATTCTGCTAGATTGCTTCAGTAAGTTCGTCATCTTGATTGCCCTTCGTAATGTAAAGAGTGCGTTGATTGTGCGGTCTCTGTCGGACTGTGTGTGGTCAATTTTTGGCCCTTCAGTGAACTTGGTGACCGACAGCGCTCCATATTTCACTTCTAGCATATTTAAGGATATGTGCTTGCAATCTGAAAGCCTCACTGGCTTCGTTGTACCATGCTCGACATCGTGATTGGGATCAAGAGTTGGACCTGATTAACATGGGTTTTAACTCTGCCATGCATGGGGCTCCCAAGAGTACGCCCGCTCGAGTTTTGCTAGGGCGCGACCTGATCCACCCCTTACTAAATGTGTGGGGTCTACCTTCGCCCTCTGTGCCCCTTAGTGAGGCACAACGAGAACTGTTGAACCATCAGGTTTTGGGACATCTTGCTGAGGCCCGCCAGGTTCTTCAGTCCCGTGTGAACACGCAGCGTGTTCCAGCTGATTATGAGGTGGGACAGTTGGTTTATTGTAAGGCCTTTACCCTTCCGTCTCGTGCCCAAGATCTGGGTAGTAAACTTATACTTCGTTACGCCGGGCCTTTCCGCGTGGTGCGTTTGTTGGGGCCCAACACAGTTTTGCTCGATGACTGCGGGTCTAGGGCCATCATTCATATGGCTCATGTTAGCCATTTGAAGCATTGTCCAGCAGATGTTGATGTTTAAAAAGATTGTGTGTTTCAGGTGGGACTTGTGTCTGACCCATCTGGGTTCTGCTTCATGTCAACAGTTGATCCCCGCATTCGCTGTCTTCAGATTTTTTTTTCTCTACTTCCGCTCCTTTTCTATGGATCCTTCGGTCTCAGATTTGGCTTGTCTGGGGCGAAGTCACTTTTGTGTTGATGTTTGGTGCGTGTTGTGTTTGGGTGTATTGTTATTGTGTCTGTGTTTTGTGTAATGTTGCATATAGGTGTGTCGTTTGTGTTTCGTGTCGTGTTGTGGCCACTTGTGTTGTGTTTTTGCGTGTGTAGTTGGCATGCCTTTCCTTTTTCTTTGTGTACTCCCGGGAGTCTTATTTTTGTACGCACATGTGTTTGATATAGTTTTTAAGTAAAACAAATTTAATACATTATATACATCTTTTGGGTATAAAACATGCTTGAAGCGCTGTGTGATATGATATATTTATTTTATATTTACTCAGGGTTTTTGTGTCATTATATTATATGCAAATTTCGTCGGTTTTACCTATATAATAATACCTGAGGTTTGTTAGTGTGTATGTTTGGTGCCATATGAAGGTGTGATATTTAAATTATGGGTTTATGTATATTTTATATTTTATGCATATCTCAATTTTGTTAAATTTTTTTTGTACATGTATTGGTGTAATGTGAATGGGTCCTATGTCAGTAATCACAGTCTTTCCAGGTTCATGCCTTTTAATTGTAATAGTATATTATATTGTTGTCTTGTTGCTTTCATGTGTGGCGTCCCTTTGATGAGTTGCTTCCTGTGCATTCCACTCACCTTTACCGTGATGGGGCCCGGCTGTACTTCTGACTCATCGCTTCTTCGTCTTCCCCGGTGGCCCAGACCTTTGGAGGGGACCAACACCCTAGCAGGCCTACGTGCCCCCCCCCCCCCAGGTGTTCAGCTTGAGTTGGCAGACAGGGCGATGCCTTCTTTTCTGCAAATGTCATGTTTCTAGAAGAAGATGCTTTGAAGAATCTTGTTGGTCCCTGGACTTGGGAACAGGGCGGGGGGTTGTGCTGGGGGCACCAATTTGGAACTTTCTGTGGACTATGGGCTGAGCCACAGCTGTGGAAACTTGTGTGTGTGTGTGTGTGTGGGACCTGTGAGCGTGTGTGTGTGTGTGTGTGTGTCGCGCTGAATGGAACTTTTGACCGCCTGTCCAAAGCCTCATGCGCCGGCACCTTGGGCCTAGTTGGAGCCGTTCGGGTCTCCCTCCCTTCCACTCCGCTTCCGCCCCCCCCCCTTCTCCACCGTGGTGAGCCAGCGACGGTTCTCCGCTTGCCTGGCCCGTCACTTCGCTTTTGGCAGCCTTCCGCAGCGTATGTCCTCTTCTCTCTCGGCACACCGTCGACTTCTGCACAGCTACATGGTGAGCTATTCCTTTCTTATCGCGAGTTGGTTGCGGTTTTCAACTAGTTTGTTAGCCCTTTAAGTTGCGTGTTTTCTCGCTTTGTTTTCCTTTTGAGGGCGCGACAGCGTGCAGCGAGAGAAAGCAGGTTCATGTCATAAATTTGATAAATTTATTGCCTGAGCTGAGTTTGACTGTTAATGTACCCATTTTGTTATGTTTTTGTTGATGTTTAGTGACCTTTGTAAGATCACAGTTCTTCTTAACAAACCTGTGGTTCGTTAAAACTTAGGTCCTGTGTGCTTCTGTTTAATTTGTGCTGAAACTAAAAATAAACATTTGAAAAATTCAATAATTTTTTTAAAAATACAAATAATTTTTATTCTTTAATTTTACGAGCATGTCATTGTAGCCTGCAATGTCTTTATCCACTGTGATTTTTGTGAGTTTGGTATATCAGTTGGTTTTAGTGTAGTCGTTAAAACGGAAACATGCAAAACATGACTTTAACAAGCCATTACGAGAAAACTGTGAGAGATAAAAAAATTTCATAAGAGCCAAATTTAGTCACATTTTATGTCTAAAATAGGAAAAAAAAATATCTGGTACAAATACAAAATAAAATAATGATGACGAAAATTGTGGTAGCCACGTCCTTAACTCGTTAATTCGTTCCCCCCTTGTGCTGATGTACAGCACACACTGATGCTAGTGCATATGGAGTGGGAGCAGTGTTGGTACACCAAATGCCATCAAGTGAAGAAAGACCAATAGCGTTTGCATCCAAAACGCTCTCAAAAGCAGAGGTGGGTTACAGCCAGGTGGAACGGAAGGCCCTCAATTCGGTGTTCGCAGTAAAAATTTCATACTTACCTGTATGGGCGAAAATTCGTGTTGGTAAGTGATCACAAGGCACTTACTGCACTATGTGGAACCAAGGGAGGTGTCCCGGTCACGGCAGCAACCAGAATTCAGCATTGGGCAATAATGCTGGGGGCTTATCAATATGACGTCAAACACAAATCATGCTTGGAGATTTGCCATGCAACTGCAGTGTCACGTTTGCCGGTACCAGTGACTGAGGGGGAAAGTGAGAACGTGAGTGGGGATGAAACAGTGTTTTTCTTCACACAACTGCAGGGTGTTCCGATTAGTGCAACGGACATTGCGGAAGCAACGCAGAGGGATCCGGTTCTGGCTAAAGTGGCAGACCTGGTGCTGCGGGGCTGGTCCCACACAACGTCCGAAGAGTTAAAACCATTGTGGCAAGAAAGCTGGAGCTCTCGTTGGAACAAGCCTGTCTTGTTTGGGAAATAGAGTGGTGATTCCGAAGAAGTTGCAAGAAGAGGTTCTTCAGCTTCTACATGAACATCCAGGAATTACACACATGAAAATGTTGGCCAAAAGTTATGTCTGGTGGCCCAGTTTGGACAAAAACATTGAGGAAAGGATACAGCAGTGTGACATTTGTCAGCAAACTCAAAATGCAGCGCAACCAGTATTCTTGCAGCCTTGGAATTGGCCAGCACGTAAGTGGCAAAGGGTGCATCTTGATTTCGCGGAACATCAGAAACAGAAATTCTTGATAGTGGTGTATGCCTTTTCCAAGTGGTTGGAGGTACTTCTGATGAACACCAGAACTGCATTTCATACGGTAGGGAAACTGTGAACGCTTTTTACAGCATTTGAGTTACCAGAAGTAATTGTAACAGACAATGGTCCACCCTTTCAGTCTGAGGAATTCAGTAATTTTTTGGCAGCAAATGGGGTAAAACATGTTTGGATTCCCCCATATTATCCTCAGACTAACGGTGCAGTGAAACTGCAAGTCCAAACAATCAAGTTAGCGCTGACGCGTCAGTTAAAAGAAGACCAGGAAGGTAGGAACTACCGTACTTGGCAACATAAAATTGATGTGTTTCTTTTTTCGTACAGGAACACTCCGCATTCGGTGACCAGAAAATTACCAGCTGAGCTGTTCTTACAACGGCAACCTAGTACCCGGTTGTCCTTGCTGAAGCCTCCGTTTGCACAATGTATGTCTGAACGCTAAAATCAGCTGAAGAACAGGTTGGATTGCATCAAACACTCACAGAGAAGCTTTTCGGTGGGGGACCTGGTGTGGGTGAAAATGTTCGTGGAGAGGAAGTGTCCTGGGTTGCTGGAAAAGTGAAAGAGGTGGTAAGTGTGGTTACGTACCAAGAGCTGGTGGGTAAAAATATGAGGTATGTGCACGCAGACCGTATGAAGTCACGGAACCATCAGATAGAATCAGATACACGGGGTGAGGACTAGTATGGGTATCGTCATTGTAGTCCTGGAGTAATACCGACGACAGAGGCAGGAGTGGTGAGATCACCCAGAGCAGAGCAGGACAGTCAACCGCAGGTAAGGTCCAGTCTGGCGACTTCAAGGGGGAGTGATCCGGTCAGCTAAAAAGGAGGTTGTGGGCAGGAGGTGACCGGTGGGCTGGAGCAGCAAGGATCGTCTGTGGTGAGAGGCTACAAAAAGGATACGTCTGGTGGGAATGGTCAGTCCAACCTCGCCAGATCAAGTGATGGTGACAATGACAAAGATTTCAGAGGTTTTTTAACACAAGTACCGAGGGCGACTCTACGCAGGCACCTAAACAGACTGGTCAAAGCTCCAGAGAGACTTAACTTATAGTGTTATCGGTTCAAGAATGGAAGGGAGAGTGTTGTAATTGGTTGACTTTAGACTGTTAACTGACTATCGCAGTAGTTATGGCTAGTTGGTCGGCAGACTGTGTTTTGACCAGTGTGGTCAAAGCCGTCAGTGCTTTGTAAATGGCGGGCCAAGATTGTTGTTGTCATCTACGAGACAGTTGTAATGTTTTGTAGTTGGAGTTAAATATAACAGTTAACTACTGTATTTGTAGTGTCAACTCAAATGAGTTTGCTACTTTTATGCTCGTAATCTCGAGCAAGCACCATGTAAATGTCATTTGTCAGCACTTCCCTTCTAAGTGTGTAGTTCCGAATTCCAAAAGCTTACTTCATGGAACATTTATTGGTCCTCCGGGCCGGATTGTGAAAAATCTGGCATTTGTTATTCTGTGAAGACTTGTTGAGAATTAGAAAACACTGGAGAAGCTCTTGGCGAAGAAAAGGGTTATAAAATCAAACATTACTCAAGCAGAGAACGCTGTTGGTAAACTTGCGAGTGGCGACACGAGTGGAGCAATAGTACACCAGAAAAGTGCAATTAATGCTAGACGAAGTTGATAAACTACTGGTGGATTTTAGCACTGCATTAAATGATGAGGACTACACAACACATGAAGATGATCTCGGTGAAGCACAAGATCGACTGACGGCCTTACTTGTCAAGATCCATGAAATCGGATCAGAAAAGCATGATATTTCGTCGCCGAAAAGTGACATCGGAAGTGAGGGAGGTTAGATTGCCCAAGTTACAGTTGCCAGTGTTTGGGGGCAACTTGCAGGACTGGATATCCTTCAGGGACTTATTTGAATCTGCTGTTCATAATAATAAGAACCTTTCGGGAGCCCAGAAACTACAATATCTCAAGGGGTTATTACAGGGTGGTGCAGCTGTATTATTGAAGTCTATTCCCATCAGTAGCGCCAACTATCTTGAAACCTGGAATATATTAACTACGAGGTATGAAAATAAGCGCAAGTTGGTGGATGCAACCTTGAAACGTCTGTTTTCACAACCAACAATTCAGCAGGAGTCTGTGGGTATGTTGCGTCGCATGTTGGACAATGTTGTTGAGTGCACAAGGTTGTTTAAAGTTCTGGGGCAGCCAGTCGAGCACTGGGATGCAGTACTTGTGTTTGTTGTAACTGAAAAGTTAGATAGTGATTCCTTAAAAGATTGGCAACTGTCATTAACCTGTGATGAATTGCCAAAATTTGAAAAACTCGTGTAATTTCTGGAACATAGAACCCGTGCACTAGCTGCAGCAACTAGTTCGAAAGCAAAAACTGTTGCTGGCTCTACCAATAAAATTCAAGGTTGTAGGAATCTTTCAGTTTTGCATGGTACTACATGTCATATTCTCCGACCCTTTTATTCCACCACAGACTATTCTCAGTATCATACATGTTACATGACAACCACCTTGGTACACACTGACAAAGTCAAAACAACGTCATTGTATCTTACTACTCGAGTCACTCGAATTACTACAACTCCTCTCTCCATTTTGAACTACCCTAACCACAACTATTCACTACCTCGTTTTCCCTTGCTCTGTTATATGCTGGCTCTTCCTCCTCCCTATTCATTCGATCCACCGGAGGTTGTCTGTAATCCCTTATAAACTTCGACTCTTGCTGACTTGCTTCCTTCCCTTTTCCTCCAACCCCACTCTTTATGTTTCCATCTGTTCGTCCTTGTTGGTTGCTGGCTGGGAACTGTGGATCCTGTGACTTTCTGAAGTGATCTGCATGAATCAATCTGGGACCCTTGCTGGTTAATACCATGTATGTCACAGTACTTATCACTTTTTGCACTTTGCCTCTGACCCAGTTAACATCTTCACCTCTTACAGTTTTCACCTATATGTGTTCCCCTACTAAAAAACTCCTAAGGACACCTCGCCTCTCATTTATCCGAGTTGTCACCTGTGCTTGGTGTTTTTCAATGGACCGTAACAAGGATGGTTTCAACAGGGTTAGTCGTATGCGGGATGTGACGCGTCCTTGCGTCTGCTGTGTGTTGCTGTGGTTTATTGTTATTGTTTGTTGTCACTCGGCGTGGGTGTTGAGGTTATGTTATGTGAAGTGCGCCGGATAGCTCAGTTTGATTTACTTTCTGGGTTAACCAACCATCGTGATTTCACCAATAACAACTCACTTACTCAGTCAACTGTTGATTTATTTTTACTTTAACTTTGACAGATGTTTGGATTCGGTAAGTTTCTTACAAAAGGTGGTTATTTACCAAGCACAAATAAACCCGTCAGCTGTCCGGCGTTACCATGCCCGAACGTGATTAAACAACAAACAAGGTAAAAAAGGTAATGATGAAACACGTATTCGTTGCCAACTGCCCTACAACTAACGACCGCCTCGGGCCAGCGCCCGGCACCAACCGTTCTACAACTTGCGACCGCCTCGGGCCAGCGCCCGGCACCAACTGTTCTACCACCAACGACCGCCTCGGGCCAGCGCCCGGCACCAACTGCTCTACCACCCACAACCGCCTCGGGCCAGCGCCCGGCACCAACTGCCCTACAAACAACACTGCTACCGCCTCGGGCCAGCGCCCGGCACAAACTGTCCTACAACTAGCGACCTCCTCGGGCCAGCGCCCAACGCACACTGTCCTACAACTAGCGACCACCTCGGGCCAGCGCCCGGCACCCACTGTTCCCTCATGGCAACGGACATGGTAACAAATAGCGCACCACGGCGGAGTGATACAACAGACTCCAATTTTCCCAAAACCAGCAAAATTTCACTTAAAACAGATCACAAAGGATTCCAAAATTTCCGTTTATAGGTTTTACATTGAAAGAAAATTCTTTATCCACACAAATATAATAATTAGGGACAAAAGGTGCG
>PNEQ01116596.1:0-13491 GCA_003012365.1 Medauroidea extradentata | reverse complement strand
TGCTAAAATTGCCAAAACTCAAAAATTGGTCAAGATACAAGAAAAAGTTATATCAACAAAAATAATTAAAATTTTACTGTGGTCAATTTGAAACCAAACAAGCCAGGAAAATAATCAAATGACTCTACTTTAAAATTCCTTGACTATATTTATATTGAATTTTGAAAAGGTGAATTTAAATTAATGTCCCCAATTACTAGGTTATTGAATTATGTTGCATCACACCGGACACCTGACAAACTCGCCCTGAAAATGGCATATAGCCTGTTAAGAAAGATTTACATAATATAAATTTAAATAAGAAAATAAAAACACTTTATAAATATTTAAACAAGATGGGGAAGTGGCTGAACAATTCACAGGGGCTTGCATTTCAAAAATAGTTCTGCTGGTGATACGTGGGTTACAGAGTGTGATCTATTTATATATGCAAATAAGAAAACATCCAACTTGTGCTGCATCGTGCGTTCTGGACCTCCCTCTGTTAACTGCTTCAACATTGCCACCTTAATTGTCTGCACCTATCGCTCTGCCATCCCATTGGATTGCGAGTGATAGGGCGGTGTTTTCATGTGTCGTATCCCATTGGCAGTCAAGAAAGTCTCGAATTCTTTGGATTGAAACGGTGGCCCATTATCCATCACCACCACTTCTGGCAGTCCAAATTTGTGCAAACAACGTTCTTAACCGAGCGACTGTGTGGAATGCATCTGTAGAATGCATGGGGAACACTTCTACCCACTTCGAGAAAGCATCAACGATAATAAGAATTTTACATTTACCTTTTTCTGTGAAGTCCACGTGGACTCTCTGCCACCGTCATCCAGGCCGACTCCAGGGGAGTAATGGAACTGGTTGTGTCACACTTTGCCCCATTTGGCAACTGTCACACCGCTGCACCATTTATTCGATCTGCACGTCCATCTTAGGCCACCATACATAACCTCTTGCCAGCATCTTCATTCGGGTGATCCCCGGGTGTTCTTCATGTAATAATTCTAACACGTTACCTTGCAACTTGTGTGGAATTACCACTCGGTGTCCCCATGACACACGGCCTTGCTCCACCGACAATTCCAACTTTCTACCCGCAAAAGGCTTCGTTTCAGGTTCCACGACTATTTCATTCCAGCCGTGCTGCGTCTGGTCTAACACCTTTGCTAGGATGGGGTCTTGTTTTGTTGCTTGGACAATGTCCCATGCTGTTAGTGGTAGCTCCTTCAGCGGGGAAAAAAAGAACACTGACTCACCTTCGTCCATATTCTCCCCGCCCTCATTTGCAACCATCCGTCTAGGTATTCTTGACAACCCATCAGCAGCCCCTATTTATTTACCTTTTTTATGTCTCACGCAATATTGATATGGTGCAAGGAACATCGCCGAACATTGTATTCTTGCTGCCACAATTAAGGGAGTTCCTTTTTTACTGTCGAACAAGGTTATCAATGCTTGATGTACTGTGACTAGCTCAAACTGCTGGCCATAGAGATATGGGTGGAACTTTTTGACTGCGAAAATCAATGTTAATGCCTCTCTTTCCACCTGACTATAAGCCATCTCTGTTTTTGGCAGTGTCCTTGAAGTGAAAACTATTGGTCTCTCATCCCCTGAAGGCCAACAATGCGAGAGCACTGCACCCAATCCATATGCACTGGCATCCGCTGTCACCGCTAGCTCCAGCTCGGGGTCGTACGGAACTAATACATCACTCGCTATCAACAACCGTTTGCTCTCTGTAAAAGCTTCCTCACAGTCTGGTGTCCACTCCCATTGTTGCTCCTGTTTCAATAGATTATATAATGGGTGTAATGTTGAAGCCGTGTTTGGCAAAAACTTGCTATAAAACTGTAACAACCCTAAGTATGCTCGCAGCTGTGTTACATCAGTCGGTGCAGGCACTTCCTAGATAGCCTTCACTTTTTCTTGCGTAGGGTGTAACCCTTCAGCATCCACTCTGTGTCCCAAATACACTACACTCTTGCATAACAATTTACACATATCTTCCCTAATGTACAAATTATGCTCCTGGAGGCGTTCCAACATCCTTCAGACTAGAACCTACTACCAAGATGTCGTACAGATATGCCACTACTCCAGGTAACCCCTTTAAAACTTCATCAATCATCTTCTGGTATATACTATGTGCACTGCACAACCCAAATGGTAACCTAGTATAACGGAATAGCCCTCGGTGCGTGTTGATTGTTAAAAATTGTTGACTTTGTTCACTCACCGGTAACTGGGTATATGCAGAACGCAAGTCAAGTACCGTAAAATGGGGTGAATAGGAACAGTGGGGTGAATAGGAACGAAAGTTTACAACCATATTTTTCATAGAAAACCTCATTTTAGAGAAACGGTTGTTATATTTGCATGTAAGAACTGCTTATAAACGATAGTGTCATTAAAAAATCATGTTTTACTGAACAGTTGTCGGCGAAAAATGGGTTTGAAATTTGGTTCCTATTCACCCCATTTTACGGTACCAAAAACACTTTTCCCCCCGGTTAACACTGTAAACAGCTCGGCTGGAGATGGTAGCGGATAGCGGTCCATCTGCACCACAGGATTTAATGTTATTTTTAGGTTGGCACACATTCGGATACTGCTGTCTCTCTTCCGCACACATACTATCAGGTTGCCCATTCTGACCTTGACACTGGATACAGAGCACCATTCTTGATGATCACTTGTGCTTCCATCCCCTTGATGACTGACCTGTTCTTTGAACACAGGTTGATACTTTAGGCTTCCCTGTTCACCCCTTCTGCATCCTTACCATCAATCTGACCAATCTCCTGATGATTCCGTTCTGGTTGAGAATTGCTGGCCAGTCAAGTTGCAGTTGGTCTAGCCAATTTCTCCCTAGCAGTGTAGGTGGCGGAGCTTCTGTACTTCTGTTCTACATTAATCATACACTCACCCAGAACAGCCAGGGGTTCTCCAGAATATGTTTTCAATCTCAATGCCACCTTACGTAATGGTATTTCTTTTAATTTGCTGCGATATACTCTATCCGAACAGATGGATATCACCGCTCCCGTGTCAACTGTCATCTTTTATTTTTTTCCATTCCACAGAACTTCCACTGGGAACTCGCCTTTCCTATCTTCCGTTCCACTAAAGTCAATGTTTAACAAATCCATTCCATCATCTTACTTGACTTCTTCCACAATATTTACCTCCCTGCTATGGCTAGCTCTCTGTAAGTGACCTCTTTTGTTGCACGCCTTACATATATAATTGGCATAAGGGCATTGTGCTGCTAAATAATTACTATTATTGCACCTGTAGCAACATTTAATTTGAACACTCCCTTTTCCTTTTTCCACCACACTACCTTGACTCCCCCCTCTTCCTTTATTACCATATTGCCTACCTTGCATTATTGCATACGTATGTCCATTTCCACTCAATTTATTGTCCTTTACCAACTGCCTTTGCCGCAGTTCTTTGGAGTGCTTCATAGCCGCCTCTAGTATTCCAGCTTTTTCCACTGCTGTCTTGAAGGTTTGGTCCTCCTCCACTAATAGCTTCTGGACAATCTCTTCATTAAATAGGCAGCTCACAAACACATCACGTAACGCCTCGTCAAGGAATTGTTTATAATCACAGGACAGGGACAATTTTTGTAAATCCACTGCGTATTCCGAGATGCTCCCCGAGCTGTGTTGCTTCCGCCTCAATAATTTCACTCTTTCTGCGATGACGATTTTTATTGAAGCAAAATGGTTTTGTAGTATTTCCACTAACAGTTCATATGTTTTCGCGCCCGGTTTGTCCGGAACACACAAATTTTAAGAATCGCATATGCCTTCGACCCGATTACCATTAAAAACACACTGCACTTTTCTTCTTCCTTGATCTTATTTGCTTTGAAATAATGTTCCAATCTTTCGACATAGAACTCAATTTCTCCGTTTTCCTCCTTGAACTCCTAAATTTTTCCAAACGACGCCATTCCCGAACTCCTACGAGGATGCGCGGCACGTACTGTCACTGTATCCACCAGATGAACTTCCCGATATTCTCTTGTAAATTATCTTGAACGTTCCAATCCGCTCGATCAACTTGATGGAATCCCATATTCGTCGCCACTGTTATATTCTCCGACCCTTTAATTCCACCACAGACTATTCTCAGTATCATACATGTTACATACAACCATCTTGGTACACATTGACAAAGTCAAAACAATGTTATTGTATCTTACTACTCAAGTCACTCGAGTTACTACACTACACATGAGCATACGTGTCAAATGTGCTGAAAACCACGCTCTGTACAAATGTCCTGAGTTTTTGGCCACCTCAGTCCAGGAAAGATATGCATTTGTTAAAGACAAATGGTTGTGTTTCAACTGCCTAAGCGCTACTCACATGTCACGACAGTCCTGTTCATCAAAATGCAAGATATGTCAAGGATACCACAATACATTGTTTCATGAAAACCAGCATCATATGAACTTTTCAAACCTATACTAGCAGGGGTATCATCTCACCATTCAGTGCAGTCCTTCCTCTCGAAGGTGGTGTTGTCAACTGCATTAGTTCAGGTTCAGGACTATAGAGGTAACTCAATCACATGTCGTGCTTTAATTGACTCTGGCTCAGAAGCTAGCTTCATAACTGAGGATTGTGTGCAACTGCTTGGCTTAAAGAAGCAGCCATTGAATGTTACAGTGTCAGGCCTAGCATCCAACAACATAGGTAAGGCCTCTAGCCTTGTTCAACTGAATCTTCAGTCTAACCCTAACTGCACACCACTCCCTAGTGTGAATGCTCTTGTAATGCCAACATTGACAAGAAGGGGCAGACAGCATCCAAGAAGCCTTAGGGCTGTATTAATAGTCGCATCTCATATCATTACTTGAGAGTATATCAGCTGATACATTCTTGAGAAGCATTTTGTGTCTTGAGAAATGTACGAATTAATAGACGTGTCTTGACACTTACTCTGTTGATATAAGTATCAAGAATCTATTCTCAACTGATAATCAATTTGAAATGTGTTCTTTTCGTGTAGTCCAGTGTACATTGATTTTCTCACACATTAACATAGTTATTAATGTAATCTGTGCTTATTGTGTATATTGTTCTCATCGACATCGCTCATTTTTAACCTATATAGTGTTTTTTGGTTCACTGAATTAAAATGGAAAACAAGAAAAAACATTTTACCGAACTGGAGAAAAGTCTTCTCACATCAATATTGTTGGAATACAAAGATAAAATTGAAAAAATTAAAACTGATGCTTTGTCAAGTAAGTTAAAACATGAAGCATGGGAAAAAGTTGCTGTAAAATTCTGCAATTCATAGTTCATCAATGAAAAGGTATTTATTATTATTGTATTAACTGCATTGTATTTCTCAAACCAAGCATTTGGAAATTTGGTTTTCTGAAATTAGTGGTGAAAATGAGATTATTATTCTATGCCTGTACATATTGTGTCTTAATTATATATTATAAAGTTGGTTAATTGTAAATTAAACAAAGTGTAATAACTGCTGTCACTACTTGTGTCAGCCTGTAACCAACATTGTTACCATTTGGTTTACGCCTAGATTTCGACAGTTCTCTTGCGAGTACGTTTTCTCAGAAGCGAAACATTAAAAGGTTACATTAGGAGTGCCGCAGGGAAATGTGCTGGGACCCTTGTTATTCACAATAATGGTGAATGACATGGGTCTCAGAATCTCTGGAAAAATAAGATTGTTTGCAGATGACTGTGTACTGTATACAGAGGTGGGGAGTGGAAACCAACTGCTGGCAGATATTGATAGGTTGTGGTCATAGACAGAGGAAAACCAAATGAAGATTAATGTGCATAAAACTAAGATAGTGAGGTTTACTAAAAAGAGAGAGTGGTGAGTAGAGATGTTTATAAATGGAATATGCAGGACATAGGGGAGGCCACAGAATATAAATATCTTGGGGTCGTATTACAGGCTGATTTGTGGTGGACAAGACAGGTAGAAAGAGTAGTTAAAAAGGGAAGGAGAGCTTTGGGCCTGCTGGGAATGGTGTTGAAGGGCGCCAGTAGTGAAGTGAAGGAAAAGGCATATTGCACAATGGTTAGGCCAACGTTTGAATTTGCAGCTGCAGAGTGGGACCCGGAGGTGGAGGTGGAGGTACAAGAACTAGAGAAGGTGCAGAGGAGAGCAGCGAGATGGGTGAAGAATAAGTGGAGAAGTGGGACATACTTAAGAAGGCTGTGTAGAGTATGGTGTAGAAAGACTGCAATGCTTGCCAACAGGTGGAATATCAATTGCAAGCTAGTATTTTATTATTGTTGTTATTGCTGTAATGCCTCCATATAAAAACAGAAAAAACTTAACAAGGTATTTTTAACTAGTCCACTCGAGAGCAACAAATTACTTGTCCACAATGACATATGCAATTTTAAAGAAAAAACTTAAATAGTAGTAAATTGTCATGCATTCCTTATTTGAATAATACTGCAATTACGTTCATATCACACAGCTTAACTGGTAGGACCCTGTCGCATAAAACCGCAGACACAACAGTTTTTGGACTGGAGATATTGGCAAACCACGATTTGTATGTTTCTGCAACGCATCCTCAATGTGCGACAGTATGGAGTGAACAACAGCATCTTTTGAAAATCTATACCGCCTGACAAATTCGTGGTCAGCCCACCAACAAAAATTATTCCTTGCATCTCGGACATAACGTTTCCTTAGTCTAAATATGGGCACATGACGATGGTAATCTTCATAACGATTGTACAAATCAAAAGGATCATCGTGCACCACTCCAGGTAAATTCATTGTCACACTGTAATACACACACCAAAAATAATTAGGTCATAATTTAATAAATGTTAAACTACTTTTTACTAAATAAGTAATAAGCATGTAACATCGTATGTAACATCACCAAATTAGTATTTCTTACCATTCTAGTCCAAGTTTTTCTATTAGACAAGGTTAATTTTATTGTCAGCTGATACTTACCAGAAATGTTATTCTTTAAACATTGCAGTTCGTATCTCAAGTAACCTTTCAAGTTAACTTTGCTAATACAAGTTTTTTCCCCGAGTTTTCTCTCAACTGATATAGGTTTCAGCGACTATTAATAAGCATGAATCTCAATACTCGACTATTAATACATAAAAACGAGTATCAAGACAAGATTCTCTGAAAGTGTTCTCTGCTGAGTAACTTAATAATGCAAGTCTCAATGCGAGTCTCAAGAATTGATTATTAAACAGTCATCTTTACTCAAGGTTAGTTTCATGTATTGAAACACGACTATTAATATGGCCCTTAGAACTACAGAAACAACTCATTTCCCTCGTAAGTTGAGGTGGATTTCAGTTGAGACAGTGAGCTTCAAGTGCATCAGAAATCCTTGAAGCTGTATCAGCTGAGCTACGGAATTCTGTAGTATCTTGGAATTTCAACGAAGATAGCATTGTCAAGACATTTGGACTTGAGTGGCATCCTACCCTGGATCAATTTGCATTTTCGTGTTCACCATCTAAACCTAAAGAAGCAACCTCTAAGCGTCTTAATTATCTGAGATCTCCAAGGTGTTCAATCCATTGGGCTGGGTTTTACCTGTGATTGTTCGTGCCAAGGTTTTGCCCAGTCTTTGTGGGAGCTTTCTTTGGATTGGGATGATCCCCTTCCTGATGAACTGTGCGCAAGCTGGAATCAGTTCATAAGCGAACTTCCACTGTTGGACGTAATAAGTATTGATAGGTACCTTTTACTTCCTAACCCTAACAGATGTGAATTGATAGGATTTCGTGATGCGTCAGAGGTGGCATATGCAGCCGTGGTTTATTTACGCTCACATTACCATGATGGCACAGTTTTAGTGCGACAAGTGACTGGCAAAACCAAGGTAGCACCACTCAAACAGATTTCCATCCCACGATTGGAACTTTGTGGGGCCCTGCTTCTCT
The DNA here is from genome assembly GCA_003012365.1 of Medauroidea extradentata. Lineage (NCBI taxonomy): Eukaryota > Metazoa > Arthropoda > Insecta > Phasmatodea > Phasmatidae > Medauroidea > Medauroidea extradentata. The sequence continues at coordinate 5,557 of PNEQ01116596.1, read as the reverse complement.
CAAAGTTGTTAAATGCTGTACAGCATGCATTATCGTTGGAGGAAATTCACATTCAAGCCTGGACCGATTCCACTATTGTGTTGGCATGGTTGGCATGCCCTCCACGACACTGGAAAACATTTGTGGCGAACAGGGTATGGTAATCCAAAGACTTGTGCCCTCAGATCAATGGTTTCATGTAAGCAGTGCTGACAATCCTGCAGATTGTGCCTCCTGGGGGTTGTTACCAAGTGAACTTGTTTCACATCCATTGTGGTGGTCTGGTTCGCCATGGTTGCAGAACCCCTGTCCCTTGAGAGCCAGTGAATGAGTTGAGCCTGATCAACTCCTAATGGAACATGAGAGAAAGGTAACAGTGTTTAATATGTGCATCAACCCTGAAATAGCATTGTTGGATAGGTGGTCTTCCTTAAGTAAACTTGAACATGTGATGGCATGGTGCTTGAGATTTGTAAACAACTGCAGGAAGTCCAAAAATGACAGACTGTTACATTCCTTAACTGTGAGTGAACTTCAAGTAGCACTGTTTCGTTGGGTGAGCATTGTGCAGGAGGAGAGCTTTAGTGACGACATTTCTTGTCTTGCAAGCCTTGCTCCATTTCTGGATAAACATGGTGTAGACAGGGTGGGCGGTTGAATTCGGAAATCATGTGTTCCTGAAGAGCAAACACATCCTGCAGTGCTACCAGTCCATGGTCAGTTGACCAAGCTAGTAATAATGCATGAACATTTGGTACATCTTCATGCAGGACCTCAGTTGGTGCAAGCTGTCTTGCAACAATGATTCTGGATTCTTCATGCCCGAGATATTATTCGCCATACTCTGAAGGTATGCGTGACCTGTTTTCGTCAGCGTGCCACCAAGCACCAGCACCAAGAGTAAGTGTTTCACGTCCATTTTTACACTGTGGGGTTGACTACGCTGGGCCGTTCCAGCTTCAAAATAACTGCAAGGGATGCAGCAAAATTAAGTTTAAAGGTTATGTAGCGCTATTTGTAAGCTTTTCAACCAAGGCCATACACATTGAACTAGTGAGTGACCTGTCGACAGCAGCATTCATGGCTGTGCTCAAGCGTTTCATTGCTCTACGTGGAAGGCCTCTAGAGATTTTTAGTGATTGTGGTACCAACTTTGTTGGAGTGGCACGTGAGCTGAAGGAAATTTTGCAGAGGTCCAGTCACAGGAGCTTCTGCAAACAATCTGCGACTACCTTGGTGGTCAGGGTATTTCTTGGCAGTTTAATCCTCCTGCAGCTTCTCACCAAAAAGGGTTTTGGGAGGCTGGAGTTAAGAGCATGAAACATCACTTATATCGTGTTGTGGGAGGTGCTAATCTCACCTTTGAAGAATTGTATACTGTTCTGACTATGATTGAGGCCTGCATCAACTCGAGACCACTTACTGCACTGTCCAGTGATCCTGGTGACCTTTCAGCACTTACTCCAGGCCACTTCCTAATTGGAGACTCGTTGCTGGCACTGCAAGATCGCGAGGAACCAGATGTAAAACTTAACAACGTGGCCAGATGGAAGATGGTACAAAGAATACCTAGTTCAGCACTTTCGGCGACGCTGGTCATCTGAATATCTGTCGAGACTTCAGAATCAGCCAAAATGGTGGATGAAACAGCCCAACCTGCAGGTCGGACACATGGTCATTCTAAAGATCTATCAGTGGAGGCTGGGTCGCATCACTAACATCTTCCCAGGTTCGGATATTTGTGCTTTCAGTAGCTGTGCAAGTTAAGCGACCAGTCGTCAAAATTGTGCCTTTGCCGTTCTAGTTTTATAAGTGACCTGCAGGTTGTGTACCTGTCAACAATAGTACGAGTGAAACAATTTCAAGTTTTTGGTGGATTGTTTGATTAGCCTGTTCTAAGTTGTCAATTGAAATTGACAAGGTGGGCGGAATGTTGAGTCGTATTATGTTATTCACTAATTTTTTTTATATACATTGTTTTTTCTTTTTTTGGGCAGTGTTTTGTTTTTGTTGAGAAACAGTAGCAAATGTATTTGGTGCATTAAAGCAAATATTAAACGTGTGTAATTCCAAATTCCAACAGCTTACTTCATGAACAGTGAGATAAGACTGGCCAAGTAAGCAACTCCCTGCTTCTTCAGCTCCTTTTTTTTTTAACACGCTCAGAACATGCGCCAACCAAATACTATAAATGTAAATCAGTGAAGTATTGTTGCTTTGGGAAATAACATTTTGTAACAATGCAAATAGTGGATTTCCTTATAACTGAAAGCTGCTAAGTTATTATTCACTGCTTACACAACTAACATGTCTTGTGTCAACAGTCAATATTGTTATTTAAAAAAAAAAATAGATCTTATAAAAGTTGGTTTTAACTGTTGATGTGGTATAGTTCTAAAATGACTAGTAACACATGAACTTATTTGAGAGTACTCCTGTGAAGTATATATGTTGTGTTTAATGTCTCAAATTTTGCTTAAAGATAATTTCAACTTAAAGAAACTAGCTGTGCAAGAACATCCAAACGTTTTTCAGAAACAAGTAGCTGAAGCGAGGGTGGACACAGCGTCTGTGATATATTTTTATGAACGTACTCACATTTGAGACATTAAGAGTAAGCTCAAAATTCAGTCTCAAAAACTTGAATATACCTACGCACAGGGCATAACAGCAGTCAATTCACATGGTTAAGACTTATGGTAGTTTGTTTATGTTTGTGCATGCACATGAGTGCATGAAACCTCATATTACCAACATCATTTATTGTCATGGAAATATGAATAAAACAAGTCCATACTAAAGGCTTTTGAAGTGTATTTTACGCAATTATTTCTTCTTCTTTACGCAAATGCCATGCAACATACGATAGATACGATTAACGTTTCTTTATCATCGGAAAAACGTGAAAATCTATTAAATCTTCCTACCAATGCTGAGGAATACAGCCAAATTAAATCAGTGTCTAAACAAAAATCCCCTGGCATAAATGGAATCACTTATGAATCTTATAATTAATAACTTTTGCGCAATGGTGCATGGCGTTTTCGTAAATGGCAAACTTAGCCCATCCCAAAAAAAAAAAAATGCATAATAGTTTTGATTCTGAAGTCAATTCTGTAATACATTACGAACTATAAAATCATAGCAAAAGTGTTGGCCGCCTGTATGAAATTAATACCGCCATCTGAAATACGCCAGAACAATGTGCTCTAGAAAAAATTGCAATCATGCATGGACTAGCGACGTTACATGACGCACAACTGCTTGTGTCTGAATCAAATTAACCAACTTCTTTACTTCATATAGATCTAGAGAAAGGATTTGATAGGATAAACAGACATTTTTTATTTGCTTTGTGAGACAATTGGGATTTCCTGAAGCTGTCATAAACCTGAAGCAAGTTTTGCTCGCAACTTATTCTCGAGGGTGCTAGTGAACGGTATGCTTAGTCACTCCATACCTGTAAAGAGATATGCCATACAAAGGTCCCCCTTATCAATGTTACTCTTTGTTATATACATTGAACCATTGATACTTACTACTTACTTTGAGTCGAAATATCTAACCGGAATTTCAACTGCTACACATGCTTTTAAACTGAATGCCTATGCTGACGACATAACACGTGTCATACATACAAAGCAAGACATAAACATAGTGGAAGATACATAACTTTAAAGATTTTTGAAGAGGCCTTAAATGGACAAGTGAACTCTACAAAAACTAAAATGCTTGATCTCCGTACACATTCAGCGAGTATTATTCAGTCAACCCCTTATGTGATGATTCATGAAACGTCAATTTTCAGCACTAAATTTATGCCAGATGCAATGCTGGGATTTGAGAGTCTCTGCGGTTCATGGGGAACTATTAGAAACACAGTTCCTAAATATTAACATTTGTAAGAGAGTGGTATTGACTGACACATACAGTACCTTCTTTCTAAGCTATGGTACCTGGCCCACATCTTCCTACTTCCTACCAAATATAATACTACATTAACAAATTACATAGGATGGTTTCTTTGGAAAGGTTATCTATTTCATGTTGATGAGAGATAACTTGATCTACCCCCGGGGCGTGGGGATCTGGGTTTAGTAGTACATAACGACAAATGTACAGCCTTGTTCCAGAAACTAGCAATTCATACTTTGTTGTATACGACAGACCCAGTCTATGCAGCAATCTACAAGGCAGCGTGGAATGGCATGGGATAAGTAGCGGCCAGTGAAGACAATGGGTGTTCACACATTGTCTCAAAAATTATTAAGAAGGAAATTTTTTAATTAAAAACAGTCACAAATTGTTTGTACACACTAAATTTCGTGTTGTTTTACTTAAACTTTTCATGAAATAGAACGTGGGTTAAAATTTAATTACTAGCACTGAAAGTTGCTTCATTTCCCTTTAATTTCCAGGCAAATTTCAATATGGATCTTAAATAAGCAGTAAGTACGTATAATTTTCTACCTTAAATTTAATTGTAAGGTTATCATTTTAGGAAATTAAATGATAATTAATATTTTCTTTATTCGTAACGTCCGACATAAAAATATTATTTTCTAGTAAGATTATTGGGTAATATTTAATATCTTGGATGCAATATGTAAAAATACTGTTTGTCTGAATATACGTTCATTACCCACATTCTGTATATTGACATTGTTTTACATTTAAAACCACAGCATATTCTCGCCAGTTTTGCTCAAGGCTCATGTCACATTTTTGCTTAGAGTGTTCGTTTGGCCTGGTATTAGATAAAGCGTAACTGTTGGCATCTAGCAAGGTGTTTTATAGTTGCTGGGATGTAGCACTTACTGTGCCAGTATACGTGCTGCCACCAAGAGGTGAAAGAAGTAACCGTTTCCGTGATCAACAAACATGAGCACAGTCAGACCTGTGCACTTATTCAATGTTGAAACTCCCATAAGAGGCGACGTCATGCATGCACAGAGAGACCGAGAACGGAGGTTGAGAAGAGAGCACGGCTCTATTGTGAACAGTACATATCTTGTAGAATAAAAACTCCGTGCATTTGTGATCGGTTAGAAGAACATTTCAAACTTACTGGCACTACAAAATACACAAGAATGTTTTAAATATTTTACAAAAATGCTTCACAGAAAACTGAGTGTGCACGTGCACTTGTGCACTTATGTGCTGCCCGCTACTGCATGCGACTACACTGTTTACCCGAGATTTGCAGCAGTTAACAACAGTGGTCGATAGTCTTGAAGTATAATACTGCGACAAGTAGAATGCTGCAAAAACAAAAACACTTCTTAACAGGTCTCAACATGACAATAGATTTGTTCCTTGATGGAGACAAAAAGGTGTGACATTTATTGGTCTTACATGCGGCGAAATATATCCAATATGTATATTGTGATGGTACATACAGCCACGATAACCTTTATATTAATTTTTAACTTGTGCGCCGGTCAGCAACGAGCGTCCTCTTATCTCAGGGGTCTTAAGTGGGTCCGTAAAAACGACTAGAAAGCAATGACTTTAGTCCAAGATTTCACACTTCTTAAACTAAACGTTTTATTCTTTTTCTTTCTTTTCTTATCACAGT
>PNEQ01116595.1:0-38200 GCA_003012365.1 Medauroidea extradentata | reverse complement strand
CGTCTTTACCGTAGGACTCATGGCATTTTCGTGAGAATCTGGCTCTAGCTGATAGATCGGGCGCTGCAGATAATCCCTGTCAGTTTTGGTAACATGAGTTGCCACTTCTTGTCCTCTCATAACTGCTCCTGCTCCGCGTTCACTCAACGTACTGGGGATAGAAGCAACATATCTCCACAAGCAGAGGTCCTGTTTTCGTAAAAAATTGAAATTATTTAGTTTTAATTACTGTTTTTACAGGATAATAGTTATTCCAGAAATTTTCAGACTGCAACATGCTATGCAGCATGGTAAGGAACAAGTCTAAGACATGGTTTTATGTGTTGTTCATGTTGCATTACTCTACTACAATTAACTAAATCATTAAAAAAAGGCTTATTTTCCAGATTATTTTCTTAACAAAGTTAAAAGATTTTTATATACGTCAAATGTCTTAGACAATTATACGACTTTACGACACCTAATTCCGAAAACGTTATACTTTAACTTCACTCGTTCTCTCAATTATGTTCAATAACGGTACACATGTTTCTCGGTGTTTAGCATACCGTACCGAGCACCCTTAATGTTGTGAGCTACTTCAAGACACTTTTGTAAACACAAAGCGATAATTTTTTTTTTTAATTGATGAAAATGAATAAATCTTTGCATAACTTTGACTTTTGGCTACTACTGAAATTTTCAAAACTACCTTTTGTCAACCATGTAGTAAAATACATTGAGACACTATCAGTTCCTGTAACTTTGAATTTATTCGTTAATTACTTGTTTTGATTTTGGCTACACCGCAAAGGCCATTTTGAGACTTTGATGAGTGATTATGCAAAAACTATGGGGCCTAATTTTTTTATTTGGGGAAATGACGTGTTATCTGATGTGCAAAAGTTTTTTTTTTTTTTATTTGGGGAAATGACGTGTTATCTGATGTGCAAAAGTTGAACAGTGTTTGGCTCAAATATAAAATTTTTAATTTTTACTGGTCCAACGCCCTTAAGCGCTGAACCAACAACTACTCACTCACATAATACTGCTGTTCTGACCTGCATATTATGGGTGCAGGTTAATATCCCGAGCAGTATAAACACCTTCACTTGACGTAACGTACATCAAATCGAGGGTTTAGAAGTAAAACTACCCAAGTCCATTTTCAGTAACTTTCGGAAAACCTTTGCCAAAATTAACCAAACCATTCTACAAAGCTGAAAAGAGTACTTCTATGAGAGAAAAGGTGTCACAACCTGGGTATTATTACCACACATGGAGAGTGATATTCACAGTACTTGGCTGCAATATCTCAATTTCGGAGAAAAAAGACTTAGGTAGTTTTACTTCTAACCCCTCGATGATACCTGGACGTTGAGCGCAAGAGGGGGACTATCTCCTTGCAGTGTTGCCACATTGTGCACGTAAAATCAAATTAAATTTGTCTGTGATTTAGCCCAGGATTCGCTTAGCGTTATTATGCGTTTGTTTTTCAACATCCTGAATATGACTTTTAATTCCGCTATGCGTGGTAAATTACGTTTTGAAACAATTTCGTACAGCTCTCTTATAAAATAATTGTATTTATTTTCCAGTCGAGGAGTACAACGAGCCTTGAAAACAAGAGACCATCATCAGCTGCGGCAGTTGTCAAGTTGCCCAAACTGAAATCATCCAGCACCCAGTTTAAGAAACGACCAGCCAGTGCTGCAAACATTTGCAAACTTTCTGGTAGTAAAGAAATGTATTTATGTTTGAACTGTAACAAGTTCAGCTTGGTCGTGTCAAGCGTAGGGATCGGCAAGACGTAAAAGTTGTTATTAAACAGCACTTCACTTTCACTTAGCTGTTGTATAACTGAATTTATGAAAACAATAGATAATCAAGCTGAACATACTTAAATATTTTTTAATGTTAGCTAGTAGCACTGACTAACCAAAAACTAGTTTGAAACCTGTATGTACCCTTTTTACAGAGAACTATTTTTTAACGTACATCAAAGGTTTCTTTGGCTGGCACTTAAATTAAATCATTAATATTGTAATGTGCAGCATATGTTAATTTTACTATATTGTGACATGTAAAGTCTATTTTCTGAGATCTGCCAATTTTATATGCCTTTCTTGGAGCTTACTAGCTTACTTCTTAGTTACATTTGTCTGGCTTTAAAGAAAAAGGGGTTTTTAAAGTTACAGAAAAAATGGCACGCCACACTTCAAACCCTTTTGACAAATATAAAATTACAATACCAGACGATTAGAAAATGTAATTTACCTTTTTCTGGCGGTTATCTGAGAGAATTATATAGGCTGTTCACAATAAAGTGAGCACTGCATCAAGTTTTCTTTGGGCCGTTTTGCAATTATCTTTACTTATTTTAACATGAAAACTTCCATGTAACTAAAAACCAGTGTAAAAGTTTCAACAGTCTCAAATGTTAACATATATTGGCCCAATATAACATATTTTAAATTAATTACAAGTTCTGCTGAGTGGTCAGTTTATAGTGAACAGCCTATAGTAATTATCCTCACATATTAACGATTTCAGCCTTTAGTTATACCATGAATTTTGCTTTTATTAAGGGTAGTTTTAATTTAAAATATATGTTGCTAGTGCCCTATTGGTTTCAATAAACTAAATTTAGAACATGGAAAAATTGATGATTTACAGAGAAATATTTTTCGAGCGACAAACACTGTGTGAAGACATCTAAATCTGGAGAGAAATCCACACGCAAATTCAAGACATACTCGGAGCTGAAAGACGTGAAGAACATTATCGAAAATACTGGACTTTCATCTGTTTACAGCCATATTAAGTCTAAGGTAGGTTCTGAGTAACAAGTCTGTCCCCAACTTTTTGATATTATATTATAGTCCAACCTAATTATAAAGGAGAATAAAAGTACATAGTTTTGTAAGATCGTATACTACACGGTCATTTTCTATGCCATATTTTATAATAATATACTTATTATCAGACATATGACTGTAAACTAATAAACTTTGACCATAATTTAACAACAGTCAAATTTATGTGATAAGAAGATCCAGATTTACTCATTCGTTACGCGAGATCTCTTGCGCCGCAGTTAAGTGCACGAGGTTCCGGCGTCAGAAGTTCGTAACACTGGACACAAATTTGTTCAAAACGTTTGCTAAAACTATTATCTAGGATTGCCGTTGTTTGACTTTCGCGAATTGGCTTCAAGAAACCTACATTGAGGCATTTCGCGTTGAATTATGTACCACGGTTAAGGTTCATATCTAGGTAGGTTGCGTTGGTGTATGTGAGGCACAAAACCGATGGAGCTTTAAGAGTGACGTCGGTCGGCCTATGTAATACATTATCGCCCAGCAACTGGCGCGCAGAGCTTTACTATTATTCATTTTCCTATGGGACTTTAAGCAGGTTCTGTATTATTTTATTTGCGATACATCAAATTCCAGCACCTATTTCTGTTGTTTTTTTTTTTTAATCAGGTTGGAATATTCCTAGATACAGAAGTTTAAAAAGCTGTTACTATCCATTTTGAGGATCTTGAAAATCGTGTTTCCAATAAGCGATCCTAATCTTTAAACTGATAGAAACATAGTTTGAAATGTGTTTTACTTTCGTAGATGTACAAACTTAATGCGATTTGAGGAGTTTCTTCCAAATAAGATTACTTGCAACTCGATGCAAAACGTTTCAAGCGCTGGTAGGCAGGAACCTTAATGGTACACAGACGGTAAGAGGAAACATGGCATGGTGGTGAGTATAGAGCAGCGCGGGAAACGTGAGATCCCTGCGAAAACCCGTCGACCAGCGGCATCGTCCTACACGATTCCCACATGCGAAAATCTGGGGACCGAACCCGGGTCGCCTTGGTGGAAGGCGAATGGTCTGAACATTCGTACACCGCGGCCCCATCTGCTGAACGTGATCGCTCTATAATTTCACCTAGGTCGGAAGGATTTGTCGTACAAAACTCTCGGTGTAATTACTTACAAAATTTAATTTATCGCACGCAAGTTTACGTAGTTATCAACTTATACAGGGTGTCCCGTAAGTCCGGTCTCATAGGGTAAGTAGAAATTGGCGAAATATGGAATAGTTTAATAGTGATGTAGTGTGTTGGCGTAAGACGGCAGCAGTGTGTTCACTTCCATGTGTCATTACGACAGAAATTCAAATTGATGACGGCGAAGTGCTCTGCACATGAGTATGCGATGGCTCAAATTGCTTTGTACATGACGGAACATGGCTGGCGGCATGCAGCAGTAATGTTATTAACAATAACATTTCAACTATTTTAACTTTCATAACGAGATCGGACTTTTCCTACGAGACCGGACTTATGGGACATCCTGTATATTTAGTAACGCGCGTTGAGAGTAATATAGCATAGATACTTAATAAACCAGTAATATATTACAAGCGAACTTGTGAAACGTATCAACCATACTAAGTCATCCACTTGGTCATACTATGTCGGTGAAGATGTAAAGTTAAAAAATAAATAACAGCTTAATCTTCCGCAGGTCACTTCATATACTACCATAGCAAGCAGTGAAATATTTATTTTGAGTACTACTGTTTTGTGATAGATTGTAAGCAGGATTTTATTTATTTAAGAGCCCTACACAGCAGGCGCTAGATGCCGGTATGGAAACTGGCAGACAATAAGAGCTAAAACTGGCTTGTGTGTTAACAACCATGTCGCCTTTATGTACGGGGAGCGAAAACGACGTGCAATGTTTTGGTAGTTGGCCCTATGGGTCTTAAGGCCTCGCTCTTTTGCATTGGTTTCGAAAAAAAAAAAGTTAACGCGAGTTAATACATATATCAAAAATTCATTCTGGCGGTTATAACACTTATATATCATAATATGTCTCTGAATTTTTCTGTTGCAATACATCAAACATATTTTTAGTTTTTTGTCCCTGAAATAGCACATATTTTGTTGTCAAAATAAGCCAAAATGAAGCAAAATAATTTTTTTCTAGTAAACGGTACATTATTTTGGAAAACGCTCTGGCAAAATTATGTATCTTATGACTGTACACAGTCTCAAATTTTTTTACAGCATTTGGTTTAAAAATATTTAAGCTAATTGCATTTGTTCGAAATAATTCAAAAATCACGGCCGTGACCGTACTATTTTATTCACCTTTATAAATAAACAAGATTAGTTACATACGAGTATGAACTTACGCTCCATAAAAAAACACATGTCTTATTGAAATAGGTGTGTTTATTCTCAGTGCTATAAAATATGTTGTTTATTCACTTTTTTCTACAGCTAGATAAGGTAGACATGTCTGGTTTTGGAAGTTTGCTGCTCAAATATACGGAATACATATTTAGTGACGTAAAAAATACTTTCTTCTAACACGCTTAAATAGTGTTCATGCGCCAATGGTTGAGGATTATTTACGGTTAATTAATTTGATTTATGGGTTTGGTGTGTATGTTTAGAATTTCCGTCTGAGTAAATTGTTTCGTCTATGAAATTAATATATAGTATCAATTAAAACAGCAACAACAAAATTGGGGAAAATGAAACTTGATTTTTTTTAGTTAACAGTCAAAACCACTACTTTAGAGACTTTTGTGTTCTGACGCCAAAAATATGTACTTTAAATACAATGTAATTATGTAAAACGAGACTAGTAGTGAATCCTTTTCACTTTTTGCCAATAAGGTAGTGTACATCAGTTTTACTCACAATCATCAATCTTAATTCTGACGTCAATCTACAGAAAGTGTCTCGAATAGTAAGAAATTAATGTTAACGAAATATCGACATTGAATATAATATGTAGGTACTTCAACATATTCAGAATGGTATACCTTTAAAATTATTATGAAAGAGCATAAATTGGAATAAACGAAGTATTATAAAAAATTAAAGACACTGATATATCAAAATTACGCACTTGAGTTACTGCACAGGAACATTTAAATACAAACAGTATCACGCAAGTACAAGAGAATTTTACTCACCAAACAGTTCAGTCATTTACATAATCTTCTCTCAGCTGTGCATGGATTGGAGGCCCATGTGTGGTTTCCTACACTGGAAACATTTTTTAAGTAAACAATAGAATACACGCAAGGCTTGTAAATTGCATTTACATGCAAGTACAATTTGTAACTTGACTACTTGAATGGAAAAACATATCCTGTACATTACATGTAATACAAACATTAGATTACATCATAGGAAACAAAACCTAATGTAAAAATATTGAAACACATCTGACGCAGCTCAAATGCAACAACCCTTTGGGGATAAGAAGGTGAACTTAAGGCGCCCGCCTTCTGCCCGTGTGTTAGTGTGAGTGAGGTACGGCGCCAAGGGCGATGTTGGCCGGCTCATCTGGTGCGGTATCGCCTCTATGGCAAACAACTGGTACGGCGTGCAGTGGTACCGTAGATCACTCGCCTGACTGACACTGTCAGTGGCGATGTCATCTTTTCACCAATAAAAAGTTTTAAGCAAAGTCCAATGCATTCTCCTAGAGTAGTTCTACACGAATCCCGTGTGTAGTTTTTCAGATATAAAATTTAGAAGAAGCTGTTTTTAGCCATTTCGAGGAGCTCTGAAATGATTTTTCTAATCAGCGTGATGCTTTGAAACGACTCTTCAATCATGGTTTGGAGTGTATTTTTTTTTTCGAACATCAACGCATTGGGCACATGTAAAATATTTTCTTAAAGAAAAAAAAAATTTCCAACGCATTTTAAGCGTATTTATTAGCGAGCCACTTATGCATAGAAGAAACCAAAATCGAAACGTGACAATTTCCGCATAACTATACGCAAAGAAGTTATTGAAAGTTAATTACGTTGTTTTACACAATGACTGCTGGCATCAATAATTTAGTAATTTTGCTGATCTCAAAAATTATTTCTGCGTTTGTTATTAGAACCGCGAGTTTGGTGCGAAAATATTTTGCTCCATTTTGTTTCAATGGCTTCCGTGCACTTCAGCTGCATGGTTACTGACAGCGTGCTTTTGTTCAGACAAGCCTCTCATTTGACTGGACCAATCATAACAAAGTTACTGTGTCATCATACGTCTGCGATTGGCCATGAAGCAGAGCTAGCGATGTGCACATACGACATTGAAAACTAATGTTGAAAAAAAAAAAAAAAAATTCGCTTCAAAATCGTTGCTCTCCTTGTTATATAGAAGAAAATTTTAAATCTATATGTTGTTCGAAATAAAGTGAGCACTAAATATTTAACCTTTGAAAAATATCACTAGTCATTACTGCATATAATTTAACATTAACTATAGTTGCTTTACTGCTTGTAGGTTGTCAGTGAAATTACACAATATTGTTCCCTGTGTTTTCCTTTTTTAATTAAAAACAATACTGCAACAAAATCAACCGAAACCGACATAATTGTGTATTTTATATAATTAAGGAATTTTTTTATCAAACTGTATCGATTCATACTGATTGCACATTTTATCTTATACTCGCAAACGTAATGTGACGTGTCCAGAGAGATTAGACGTTACGCGCGGAAATGTACGAATTGGGTGAAAATAGAATTTTAGCATGGCTTTTTTGAGTGTTCACTCTATCCCGAACTGCCTATAGTTTTTTCAATGACATGTAGTCTACCTAATTTATAATTTTGTTAATTTTAAACAGCACACACAATCTCAGCTGACTTTCTGCTCGTAGGGAGAGAAAAATGCGACAGCAGTCGACTACAGTAGCGCAATGGAACTGCTGTCAGATAATGGCGGCGATCTTCTGGAAGCTTCTAGAAAGTGGAGGGCCATGTACCATGCATATCGAGCCAGCCACAGGTATCCGTCAGTGTGATTCCCGAAGATGGATGCAATGGGAATGAATACCATCTGGATAGTTTTAATGTATATACACTAGAAGAGAGCCGGAAATTTCGCGGGTTCAACTAGCAGCTGGCTAGACTCCACAGTCCTGTATACACTATGTCTTCAGCTACTGGTTCACTGAGTGGCCAGTTATACGTGTGACAAGGTAGAGCGGGAGTCAGCGAGTGTTGTCATGCAGGTCTGCTGTAGGTTTACAGCTTTCAAGACAGAGTTTCAGTAACAGTGTATCAAACGTATACAGGAGTTTGAAATTTAACGTCCTCTCGAATGAATTTGCTGAATTTCCGGGTCTCTAACGCACACAAACTGCGTAAATATTTATATTTTTTGTCAACTTCCTGGAGAATCCAACAATATTTCTTAGTACCTAACACATTTGTTCACATAACTGTTTCTTTGTAGTTTGTATTCTTTCGATTTATCATGTTTAATTTTTGCGAGTGCGATTGCTTGTCGTTAGAGCTCATAACCGGTGGGGCAAGGGTCCCGGGTTCGAAACACGGTCGTGCAGGGATGCCGTCTGCATCCACTAACTGTACAGGGGCCTTATTCTGTAACTTCTCCTCGGTAACGTCAGTCATCCATTACTGACTTTTGATAGCGTCAGCGATACAGATAGTCACGAGTGACTGTCTTTCAATGGTATTCTGTAAACCATTTTTGTATCGTTCTTTAACAGATTTGATATAGGTTTGACAACATTGTAGGTACTGTTCCGAAACCATTAAAATCGCACCGTTAGTGTTATATTTCTGGCCATTAGTAGCAACACATGGCCACACTATTTACATCTTGCTCACGGTCGTGAAAGTGTTTTTAGGTTAAAGGTTGGGTAATGGATCAACTTTGTGAAATGGAGGCAGAAGCTACGAAGTTTCGTTCTAAGAGAACGACTGTTTGGCAGTAAGAAATAATGTTGAATTTCATTAGGGAAAATAAGGAATTTTGATACCGAAATGTTTTTATTTTTCGTGTATGAACAATAGCCTAGATTGATCTTCGTCCATTTCTGGATTTAGGGTATCACGTATTTGCCTCCTCATCAATCGCATTTGCCGATGCTTTTCCTTATTTTCGAGCTAATCTAACCTTCGCAATGCCGCCGCCATGTTTACAATTTCACACACAAGCCCGCTAACACCACCTCCCTAGCTGCTGTTTCATACAGTCGCTCACGAAGCGTTTGAACGTCAGCCACGGCACCATGAAGAGTTACAGAATACGAACTAGTCTCGTAACGATAGTCACGTGGTGACATTCTCTACGTAAGGAACGTGTGTGAACACAAAACAGTTACAGAATATGCGCCCAATACCCATAAAATTATGAGATTGAATAACTTAAGAGATATTACTACAGTACGAAATTAATTAGTGCTTTATGTAAATTACTGATATTTCTTGTGTAGTATGCTGGGCCGGTGAATAGGGGGCTATTGTTTAGGCCTATGCAATACCTAGAGGCACGAGGATTTCGCGTATTCATCTGGCAACAGCCTGGACTTTTCAGACCTAAACACACACTGGTCAAAGTCAAATTTCTATTGGCTTCTAACCGTAACACGTGTTACCACCACGACTTGTTTTCTTATTTATCACTGGCTTGCCGTCGTCAAAGATGTGTTAAAACAGGTATCGTCTAATCACAGAAGAAGTAGTGACGTATACAAGATTGGTAGGGACCGGTAGTTTTCGCGAAAAGATTTTGGCAGCACTTTGTTTCAGTGCCTTACGTGCGTACCACCATAATATGTCATACCTCAAATAAACTAGAATTTATGTACCTAGTGTGAGTCCGGATGGGGTGAGGACGATAGCTTATGAAAAAATTAGTGATGCGCCCTTTAAATGAGTACGGTGGGAAAAACACTTTTTACATAAAACTATTTGACAATTCATTATAAAACAACATTTTCAGTGCCGTTGCAAATATTAATAACTCTTCTATCTTATCTTATACTTTAAAAAAATTATTCTTCTAAGTCGATTTTCAGGAAAGTTTTACTTTAATCACTTTACAGACATATTTTTGGTTTACTTTTTTTTATGAACTATCAACAGTCGAAACAACCGCACTTCTGTAGTATTCACCTGTATTCACAGAGGTTATTTGAGTGAATCCGATAAAATATCTTAACATCAACAAACCGTTATATTGTATGTGACGGCCCTATTTTATTGGTACTTTTATATATAGAAATTAATGTAGTTTAGGTTAATTATAATGATTGATTGTAATGATGGGGCCTTTATTGTCATATGTAACATATTGCCATCCATTTTAACTTCAGTATTGATTGTGAGGGGTCTGTGGGATCCTATGATAGGCCAGTATAAAAACAGTAGAAAATATGACTATTACTAATATTATCACAGAGGTATCGTTTTAACTTGTGGAATGTCACAGACTCGAATATGCTAGTAACATGTATAATGATTATAGTTTTTAAGAGTGATAATTGCCCGCTGGTGGGCGACAATAGAGCAGTTGATGAGTGGGCCGTACCACATGCTGTCCGAGAAGGGGGGCGCCCGACCTCCCCCTGTCTCCATGCCATACAATCCCCTCTCTTTCTCTCTCGCCTACACATTTCTTCTCCTTTCCCCCTCCCCCAACAGACCCCGTGTAACGTACGTAATTTGAACTAGAATTATATTAATTGAAGATAGCCTAATTACTACTTGCTAAGTGTTTTATTTGTAATTGCTGTGAGAATGTGCCCATGTTTAATTTGATTTTAAATAAATACGGAGGCTTCCACAAGGGACGCACGCAATGTTCGGGCCAGGGCTTCGCTCTGATTGGTCGGGGGAACCTACCCGCCCCCATGAGTCCGGTGGGGCGGGAAGGGGACGCCGCCCAGGAGAGCAAAGACGCGAGACGCGAGGCTCTCAGAAAAAAAAGTCGCGAGAGAGACGCAATGGAGTCTTAAGGCGAGCAGGGTGTGTGTGAGCTCCGGAGGACAGGTGTCGGGATCTTCGTCGTCGGGTTTGTAAGGGCGGTGGACAGCGAGCTCGGGGTCACCGGAGTGTGGACTTTTCGGGTGATCGCGGCCGGTACCTGCAACATAATTAACGTCGTGACCGATCAAAAGCCGCCGGAGGAAGCGCCTATTCTTTTCGTCGAAAGAAACTATAAGTATCTACCTCTCGTGACGCAACCCGCAGCGCGTGAGTCCCTTAGGCAGATTTGAAAGGACACTCTTCTGTTTTTTTTTATTTCAATTAGAGCTAGCCGGGCATACTACAACATTACTTAATACGAACCCAATCATCCAACATTAATCACGTAAGAGACAGAGCATCGACACCTCTTATTATAACCAAACGCGGGTCACGAACACCATCACAGGACGTGGCATGTATAATCCTGATAGGAACCATAAAATACTCGAGACTGACGAAACACGCTAAGTTTGCGACGCACTGTTGCCAAGTTCCATGATATACTGGGACCTACTGAAGTAAAGTTTATGACGAAGTGTTTAGTGACAAAAATATCCCAGTTGAGAGCGACAAAATTCCTTGATATCTTCATTATTAGCGTGTCACAATTTTGTTTACATTCCAGGGCCAAATGGGAGGCAGAAGAGAACGCTGAGAAAACTTCGCCCATCAAAGGTGAGTAAATCCTATCCTTGATGAATTTGAAGTAATTGTGGTATCGTACATAAATGAATATACTGAAATCAATAAGACAAACTAGTATAAAGTAACCCGAAGGTTAAATTTGTCATTACTTTGTGAGCAAACGTATTGCCGGAAAGTGGTTATGTTATCATATGAACTATTTGTTACGTCGGAACTTCGTACAATTAACATGAAAGTTATTAAGATTAATCAATTCGTCCCCCTGGAAAAAAACAGTTTCCCACTTGGTTGGCAAAAATTTTCTAGGTTACGAGTAGTATAGAAATGAGAGCGCGGGAACAAACGCTCGGCTAGAGGTACCACGTCAGCCATCTTATATTCAGTCATTTTTTTTCTAAACCATAAAAATTCTGGCATTTCGCTAATTTAACTCAAAATTTCTCTCTTTCCCTAAAAACTTTACTTTTTTCCCTTGGCTCGAAAACCAAAATAACCTACCTTTCCCCCCTTGCCTCGAAAACCAAAATAACCGACCTTTTCCCCTTGACTAGAAATCCCAAAATAACGGGCCTATTTCCTTTCACTCGGAAACCCAAAATATCCTACATTTTTTTCCTTTGACTTAAAACCCCAAAATAATCGCTTTTTCCCCTTTACCACAAAACAAAAAAAAAAAAGCCCTTTTTTCCCTTGACTCGAAAATCCAAAATGACCGTCCTTTTTTCCCTGGGCTCGAGAACACAAAATAATGGCCTTATCCCCTTGATTATAAAACCCGAAATTACAGGCGTCCAGCTGCTTCCTCAAAGCTGCAATGTGACTCCGAAGAGTATGAGTCGGATAGCGCACGGGAACCAATCATCTATGTAAAAATTAACCGATGTATTTTTCAAGTTAATTTTATTAATTGCATGAAGTTTTTTAAATAATTTTAGTTATTTACATATCCTTCATTAATTTAAAATTTGTAAATTATTTATTTGATCTGGTTTACTGAAAACAATTTTACCTCATTCAAAATATTTACACGATTGATTCCACTAAGTCACGTATATTATGTATTAAACGGTTATTAAGCATATATCCTAAAAAACCAAATTTAAAATATATATCGTACCGAAGGTTGGCTATAGGCCGCAGACCTAAAAACTTACCCCCTTCTTATCCCCCTCATCCCACAAGTACTACTTCGTCCATCAAGCTTGTTAATTATATCATTTTGTTTATACATTTGTTTATCAGTCCAGTATTTTTATTATTTTGTGCTATTACATATTTGGCTGCATTGTCCAATGAATTTCCCTGTATCATAACGACTCAGGTGTTTAAAATTTCGATTAACTTTCGATGATTCAATACTTTTTTTTTGTTATACAATTCGCTATACTTGATTTAATATTTGATTTAGCTTCATTAAATTAACACATATTAATACACTAGTACTAATCTCTATGAAACATTCAGGGGTGTCCCTACAATTTTATAACGTAATATTAAAGATACAGGTATATTTTAACACGCCTGTGCCTTTTTTAAGATTCTGCGTCAAAAATGTCATACCTAAAAAGGACCGAAAAACGCCCATTTTCGCAGTAAACTTTAAATGGGTATATACATGTGTAACGATCATTGAATGCTATTTCGAAGCAGACGTCACTCATGAATGAATTTGTAACAGTCGAAGCTGTGCACGCCGTTTGGCGACTGGGACAGGCAGCCACCTTAATGTAAAAGTTTTCAAAGTCGTAATATTAGTTTTACAGTATAAATAAAAAAAGTGTTTAGGTGGAACTAATTTTATGTTTACGTTCTTTAACATTTTTGCGCTAGTAAGTGAAAATAAATTAATAGGCCTACACAATTATTTTCTCGCACTATTTACACATTGAATTTAACGTGTAAAGGAAATTTAGAAAAATGTTAAATTATGTATACACTTAATTGGTTATACCTAAACACATTTTTTAATTATGCTCCGAAACAAATATTACATCTTAAAAAACAATAATTTGTACATCAGGAGTACTGTGAAATCTTAAGGGCGCCGCCTAACTGTGCGTTAGAGGCACAGAAGCGACGGAGCTGTAAGAGCGACGTTGAAGCGAGTATACGTGGTTCGTGATAAAGATGAACACTCTTGAATACCATCCTGATTTCGGTTTTCCATGGTTTCCCGAAATCTCTGCAGGCGAATTCTGGGGTGATTCCTTATAAATGACCATGGCTGACTGTACTCCCAGCTCCTGTAAAATGGTACCAAGTGTGTCACCGTCGACAACACGTAAATCCCACTTACCTTACCTTGAATACCATCTTGTGTGGAATAACCACTAAAAAAATATTACTTCAGTTGAACTCAAACGTTAACTTTTGAGTGCACTACAGTCAACATACTTTGATCGTACCTTAGACTGTTTTGTTTACATTACAAGTAGCAGGAAACAAGGAATTATCGGTTTCAAAATTGCTCACTTTAACCCAAATGACCTTGAATGCCGCATCGCCTCAACGAGCCAAGTGCTGCAAGATATCAGCCGAACAATTTTTTGTAAGCGAGTCTCTGCGGTGACCATATAATTTTTACTGTGGGTGGAAAGTCTGTAGCACTTTTCTTCCTGTGTATTAAATACATTTTGAAGTATGGCAGTTTGAAAACACCGATTTTAGTTATTTTAATTTTCATTGTTTTTAACAATGACATTATATCTATTGTTTTACTTTCGTACATTGAGCACTCGTGATATAGTTTTCTGTGTACCTGTTTACGAACACATTGCATTATATTTCAAACGTTTTTAATGCGAGACCGTAAGGCGGCCGCCTACCCCACGCGTTGCAGTGTGTTCGTAAATAGGATTTTTTAACGAAAATATTCCACGTGTGCTAATTGTGCCAACGTTCGAAAAGAAAACAAACTTCAGACAAGGTCGGAACCTCATTATTAAGACGCTACGCTCATTAAAAACACTGTTTCTAAGCACTCCATGCATGGCCTTTACAGACTTCCGTACTTCAAAATGCACTAACCGACTTGCACTGAACATAGCTGCAGACTTTCCACCCATAAGATTGTATGGTCACCTCTTAATGCCCCACAGTAAAAACCGTTCGGCGGGAAGCTTGCACGCTAGTTCAGCTCGTTGGCTCGTTGAGGCGACGCACTTCAAGGTCGACCTTACTGCTCCGTCGTTTTTGAGCCTCGGGTAGGCGGTGTTGATGTATGTGTGACTTCTCTATGACGTAGGCTTCTCAGTAAATGTTTTTTGAGTTGCAGGTACCGGGAGACGGCCATCGGCGCAACGGGCGAGTCGGACAGCCGCCCTCTACGGCGCGGACGTGGGTTCGAACCTTGACAAAGTTCCCGTCAACTGCAAGACTTGACAGCTACATGGAAGATTATCTCTATCACCAATAATTTTATTTCACTCTTACCATTACCATATATAACTTGTTCAAATCTTAAGACTACAAAATATTTACGAAACTAATATTTTAGAAGCGCTAGTGATGCTTAGGCTAACAGAAACATTGATATTAATTGGTGAATAAATTATTATAAAAATTGACGCAAAAATATTATTCATATGTGCAGTGTGGTTGGTACATTTACTTATTCTTTCATGTTATTTTTTGTAGTAATAAGTAAATTATTTGATTATTTATTTCTCAGTTACTGATTTATGCAATTATAAACAAAGTATATTCTCATAGTTTTATCACTGGGAATGTAAAACAATCTGAAAATAAATGTTGTGCATAATGAATTAATTTTCTTAATTTCATACAATAAGTCTGTAAATCAAATACCAAGGCAATATTCCGATTCTTGTTATATCGCTGGATAAGTAACCTCACTAACGTCAGATGTCATTCCAATACTTCTACCAGTGAAGGTCACTAGTCTTTTTCGGGTTATCATTTATCGTGCCCTGACGAAGGATAGATAATTTTCTGAGCATTGCAAATCATTGCCCATCGCCAGTTAAATCATACTTTCCTTCGCAGGTCGATACATGACCATATAAGTTTGGACAAGACACGCAAAACTGCCCGTCATTTTTTTGGGGAAAACCCTACATGTAAGGGAACTATAAAAGGTTATATGAAAATATGTTCGAAAACACACCATAACTGTACTAAAGGTCTTGTAACGCACAGTGCGTGTCACGTGGGCTGGTCATGTTAATGTGGAATTCTACACCAGACAATGCCTATCATGCAATTAACTGCAGAAAAGGTACATTTCCGAGTTTGGACACATGTTCAAACAATACATTTTGTTCATTCATAATGTGAAGTTTACTCCCCAAAATACTGACCACATACGAACGAAACTAGCACATGAAGTGAAACACATTTCGCCATTCTACAATGTGTGAAAGTACGTGCTTAAACGTTCGCATTTGTAACCTATCAAACTAGAAAATATTTCTCATGTAAATTTCTACACTAGGTAAAAATTTTATCTAACATTTATAAATAGTATGGTGTGTTTTAAATTATAAACAATGTAGCTCAGTCGTGTACGTGTTTCCGATGGAAACATGAATGTTAACAGCCACATAATTTTTATTTTATAAAATTCAGTTTAAACTTTGCGAATAAATTATTTGTCGTACGTTTAAATTTTAAAGTTTTGCTTTATGGAACGCATTCCATCATTTAGTCACAAATAATAATTGTAAATACAGTGCATGAAGGCGATTTTAACATCAAACCTCGATAACTGGGCTTGTTTACATGTTTACATGACAGACGAAATACTCGATTACTATTGGCTACACGCAAGCATAACAGTTTGCCGCCCTTAGCTTTTCGCACGCGTTTCCGAGTCCGCCCCATTGTAGGACAAACTCGAGGCGTCTTACGTTTACGTTTTTTTGTGATAGATATCCGTTTCCGTATCACTGTAGAACGTGCCTTGGTGATACTGATATGTACAAAACTTTTCATTTAAAACTTCCCACTGAACTTAATCATTATTGTCACCGTTTCCGCATTTAAATATCGTGGTTGTGAGCTTGTTAAGTAAATAAAACATAACTGAAATAATATTTTTCAGATAGATACGATAAAGCTTTCGGTATTAATCATACGATGCAAAGTGCCAACTCTTACTGTCTTTCCACTAGCTTTTATCACAAACGGTATTTAACTTGCCCCGAGTGGGAAATCCATGAAGTAGCATATGACGCCTAGAGTAATCGTCTCGTATTATGAAGCACACAGGACCATTTCAGAACACTTCAGCAGGGAGACGACATTCAGCAGGAGCTCCACAACCGGTGTTCCACTCTGAAGTTCCCAGACAGATATCCGGAGCGCAAAGATGCTCATCAAACACTGGCAATGAAAGACGAAAATGACTCTCTTACTTCCTCGCCGATACGCAGAAACCGCTCAGGAATGCAATACATTTTGTGCAAAGCTACGGGACGCGGTTTGTGCAGTGGCTTACTCGCCTCTCGCGTAGGCGATCCATTGGGTTCGATTCCCGGTGGGGTCGGTCATTTTCGCACGTGGGAATCGTGTCAGACGATGCCGCTGGCCGGCGGGTTTTCTCGCGAATCTCTGGTTTCCCAATTACGATCATATTTCATGTAATTTAAATAATCTACAAAATAGTAAGAACAACAATAATTTCAGTCACACTTTTACCAACCTTGTCAAAAGTTGGCTAAACTGACCATATGTCGTGATATAACGTAATATCGTGATAAAACTACGTTGCGGGCTTCACAAAATTGGGAACGCTCCGCACTTAAAGTTCACTAGTCTACCAACAGAGAGCGATCATGTCTAGTTTCGACAGTAAATAACCAATGCACGACACATAAATACTATCGCAATTGAACTGATTAACGTATTTATGTTACTGACGTTCGAAACCTTAGTACCATGGAAGTAGGGTAGGTTTACCGTAGAACGTATTTCCTTGTAAATAATGCATTTCTGAAACTAATAGGAATGTGTGTTTTCAAAACATCATAAAGCCTTGTAACTAAATTAACCCAGCAATTTCCTCGGGTACGACAAGATACAACACTATGTAAGCGGGGTCATGTTTCAAGGGAAGCAAAATTACATCCGGCTATACTCCATTCCCGTATCACTGACATGCCTGCATGAATCAGCCAATAAGAATATCTTGATATAGGCCGTTCACCATTAAGTGAGAACTAAATAAAGTTTCCTTTGAGCCGTTTTGCAACCGTCTTTACTATTTTTAATATGGAAACTTCCATTTAAGTAAAATCCAGTGGAAAAATTTCTACACTCTCAAAATTTAATAATATATATTGGCCCAAAAAAAATATTTTCTATGAATTGCAAGTTCTACTGGGTGCTCAGATTATAGTGAAAAGCCTAGTACCATTTACACTAAATAGTTCTAATGCAGACGTGAAATGACATGACGGCTCGTTTAGTATTGGCGAACTTCGCCGCTTATTGGCTGCCCGAGACTGTTGATGCCAGCCCCGTGTCTGTTTGGCTCCTGCATGTTACTGCAGGTTTCCTATTGCCCTGGCTACCGATCAACAGAGCAGCTGCCTCACGCTGATTGGCAGTAGGTGTTTCCGCCATGTTGCTGGCCAGGGAAGCCATTTTGCTGGCATGCTGGCTAATTCACTTCTGTATTCCTGAGTATTCTGTGCCCTAGTACTGATGTCGTGTGACGTTTGTTCCTAGACTACTGAGCACTTCTGGTTTCACTGACAACTAACTCGAGAGTTATAACCACCGATTCTCGTTGGAAATAATTCTGCATTAATTTGTACTATCGCTTGGGATCGGAACTTTTCGCGAGAAGAATTTTGCACCAGTTTGTTTAAATGCCTTACGTGCACCATCTGCAGCTCTCCTTCATGGTTATTGGCATTTGTGCAGAGGCGTCACTTATTTGACTGTACCAATCAGAATAAAGTAAACTGGGATAGAGTTAAAATATCCAATCACTGACCATGAATCAGAGCTGCAGATGTGCACGTAAGGCACTGAAACAAAGTGAGGCAAAATTCCCTTGGAACACATCCAAGCTTCACTGAGTTGCTCACAATTTATGATATAGGCTGTTCAGGATAAACTGAACACTCAACAGAAATTGTAATTAATTTTTAAAATGTTAAATTTGGCCAATAGATGTTAACTTTTGAGTGTGTCGGAACATTTACACTGGTTTTCGGTTATACAGAAGTTTTCGTATTAAAAATAGTAAATATGGCTGCAAAACGGCCGAAAGAAAACTTTATGGAATGCTCACTTTATCGTGAACGGCCTATAGTTACACTTATGTGTGCGCGTGAATAAAATACGTGCCTCAGATTACAAATATTTTAATAATTTGACAGCAATTTTATAAAACTTTGATATTCATAAGGTGAGAGATAAAGAACTATAAGGGTGCACAGAGTGAACTCATACGGTACGTTTTTGTTGCTCATTAAGCCATAATACCTTACACCAATACTGTTGACGCAATTAGTCACATATTATTTGTTTTGGTATGAATGAATCCTAGGCATTTCAGAGACATCCAGAAATGTGATTGTAGAATTTGGCTACTAATAACTAAGGCGCAGTAATAACACTTTTTTAATTTCAATAAAATGTCATGATTTGCAATCGTAAAATTTAATGTGCAAGACTTCGTCGGGAAAACTTTTTTTTTTCTCACTTTCCAGTATCGCCGTAAATAAATATTCTGGGAATACGTTTTTATCAGGTGAAGCAAAAATAATATATACATAAAGGTTGATTAGGATAAAGAGAGCACCTGAAATCCTAGTCACTCTATCCCTATAATTTAATTTATAGTTTCCTGCCACTTTCAGTATCAATAAAGTAACTATAGTAACAATCAGCGGCGTAACCAGGATTTTTTTTCGGAGGGGGGATACCAACTTGAGAATTTTCACAACATAAGGGGATACCGATCGCTAGGGTCCGGTAGTTTTCGCGAAAAGATTTTTGCAGCACTTAATTTCAGTGCCTTACGTGCGCACCTGCATCTCTGCTTTGTGGTCAGTGATTGGATGCCGTAATACCCAGCGTCTGGAGGTTAAACCCGCAAATCACAGACGTGATGTGTGGCAGTTATCCGTGTACTGACTGGCACAGTCAAATAAATAACAACTCTGCCAATAATCATGAATTTGAGCTGCAGATGCGCACGTAGACATTGCAACAAACTGGGGCAAAAATCTTTTCGCGAAAAATACCGGGCCCTACCGATCACTTGCCAAGAAGTGGGGGGTCCGGGGGCCCTACACCTGAAAAATTTCAGTTTCAATGTACAAAATTGTGCAATTTAAGCAGTTGTTGTACCTCAACTGTGAATATAACACTGCTAGTGTTTTATATCCAAGCAATCAAAGTGTATAGAGCGTACTGTACTCAAAACTTAATGTCTGATGACTCGATTAATAATATTTTTAAATAATTTTTTAGACTAGATAGTTTTCAAAAGTGCTCAATTAATCCTGAACCACTTTTAGCTCTATTGGCGCTCCCTTTTGGCTTTATTCCTATCGTATTCCACTAAAGTAGGAAAAGGTTGTGAAAATAGCAGCGTTTTCAATCCTTGGGCACCCAGCCTCTTTACGGTAAATGAGAAAAGTGCATCCCGACGTCTGTTGTTCAATCCTCCGGGTTTGGACAATAATACAGTATTGTTGCAGATCTAATCTCCGTGTTATTGTACTGCAACGAGTGAGCGAGAGATTTTGGTCAGCGTTCAACATCGAGGTCTTTAGCATTTCTGAGGGGTGACATGAAGTGAGCACGGAGCAGGGCCGGAATAATTGGGCTGGGGAAACGGGAAAACCCGTCGACCAGCGGCATCGTCCGGTATGATTTCCACATGCGAAAATCTTGGGACTGACTCCGGCGGGAATCGAACCCGGCCTACTGTGAATAAGATAGGTACCTGGAAGCGGGTGGGCCATAAGGTCTACTCTTGTTCACTCACCTCTAAGAGCAAAACGCTCTACTGGCGTCTGTCTTTTCCTCTAACACTTCTCTTGTAATAATGATTACTCGTATATTTACCAGGGATGGACGTCATCTACAGGATGACAGAGGCTGCACTAAAATCACTTCATATTTATGCTGCCGACATTATCACGCGGGAAAAAAAATTAATTTTCCTTCTTAGAAAGAATTTATTTGTCCCATCTTTCCTAAGATAACAATGGAGAGAAAAAATAGCAATATACAGCTGTAAACATATTCACTTCATTTTGTTTCCCTAGGTAATTTTTCACACTATTGTGTTTGAGATTATGACGCAGATGTCAGATTTTATCTCAAGTGTTTCCGGTTGTAGTGTCTCACAAGGTGCTCAGAGTTGTGACCAGGAAAGAGGCCAGGATTTAGCTTTCTACTAGAATCTCACTCTATGGTTTCGCCGCTGCTTCTAGCGTTTCATCTACGAGACGAAGTCTTTTCTGCCCCACACAAAGTCCAGGCGCGGAAGTTGTGTTTCAGCGTCCTCTGGGGCTTCCGGCATCTACTCTGGACCAAACTACCATCGGCTCCCGAACAGCAAGCAGATAAAATTACACTTACACCTCAGAAGCGACGGGACTATATGGGCGAACTTGAAACGAGCATCGAATGCCGCATCTCCACAACGAGCCAAAAGATCATGCGAGATTCCCGCTGATCCATTTTTACTAGGGAACATTAATGCCGTGGTCCCCTATTTCAACAGTTTTTGCGATGACCATTTTTTAAAGCTTAAACGAGCGCAGTTATCAAATATATGTTTGGCAGGTTTGTTTAAAATGGTTTTTGCCGTGACAGATAATTTGTAACCCCCGACGTAAAACGAGGGGTGTAATAAGTTTAACGTGTCTGTCTGTGGCATCGTAGCTCCTAAACTAATTTTTGTTTGTTTGAAAGGTGGCTTGATCGAGGGAGTTCTTAGCTATGATTCAAGAAATCTTTTTAACCGTTTGAAGATCATGTAGCATTTGAAGGGAAGTGAGCAGCTTCCACTGGTCTGATCGATTCAAATTTCTAGTACCCTGTGATATTACAATATCATGGTCACCTTTAATCTGATATTACAGCATCTTCTGGAATCTGCTGGATACCCAACTACACACCAACTTACAGTCGTCATTTTTTAATTTTTAGTGTAAGTCTTACATGTTTAAATACAAGAAATTAAATGGATTCGACTAAAAATGCAATTCATCAGGATTTGGATAACAACAACCAACCATGCATTTGAAATAAAACTGCCAAACAGAATTTGGCTATCAGCTCTCGTTTAGACGTAAAAATTAATTATGTAAGAAAGAATAAACAGGGAATTATGGCTTCAAGCGGTGACCATATAACACAATCATGATTTCCAAAATTCATAAAAAAAAAATCTTTTATGCCTCAACATTGCCACATTTACCACAAATATTTCAAAACAGAAGTTATTGCAGAAGACCAATAAATAAATTTAGCATCCATTTCTACCGTCACGCGCATCAAATGCGTTGTAATGTGCAGGGAAATACTTTATTTTTACGAAAGTATTCGACACGTGTCCGTTGTGCCAATGTACAAAAATATAACACTTTTCGTGTGCCAATGTACAAAAATATAACACTTTTCGGACCTGTACGGAATGTCATTGTTCAGACACCATGCTCATTAAAAGCACTGTTTCTAAGCCCTCCAACATAGCAACAAAATAAACTTTCTCAGACTACCGTGCTTTAAATTGTATTTATTGGAAAGTGTAGTAAAGTTCAGTGCACGTTTATGTCCGAGTTCACATACAGTCGGTTAGTACAATTTAAAGCACGGTAGTCTGAACAAGTTTATTTTTTGCTATGTTGGAGGGCTTAAAAACAGTGTTTTTAATGAGCATGAGGTCTGAACAATGACATTCCGTACAGGTCCGAAGTGTGTTAAATTTTTGTACATTGGCACAACGGACACGTGTGAAATACTTTCGTAAAAATAAAGTATTTCCCTGCACATTACAACGCATTTGACGCGCTCTTAAGGGGGAGAAACGGATACTAAATTTATTTATCGATCTTCTGCAATAACTTCTGTTTTGAAATATTTGTGGCAAATGTGGCAATGTTGAGGCATAAAAAATTTTTTTTTATGAATTTGGGAAATCATGATTGTGTTATATGTTCATCTTATGTTGGACTTGGAAACTAGCCTATAATTCTCTTGTAATGATTCTGCATAACAAATTAACGAAAGATTCCAATATTAATTATGTCAAACCAGTTTACCAGGAATATATCCTACGCTTGGTCGAAGAGAAAGTTTTGATAACGTTATTGGAATAAATGTTTAGGCCTTGTTACGGAGTTTTGCAGTGATTTCGAAAATATTATTTTTATTGCTAACTAATACTCATATCAAAATTACGATGCACAGTGTTGACACTTATATGTTATAATTTGTAGCTGAATTTTTTTGTAGAATTATACTGAACGGTTTTTTAGATTTCATTACCCAAAGTACCACGTTTTTCGTCGTGAAAATAATCAAAAATGAAGGAAATTAATTTTTTGCTGGCGAATGGTACATTTATGTGATTGCACATTGACTCAATTTTTTTTCGAAACTTTTGGTTAAAAAATATTTAAGTTATTGGCACCAGTCTGAAAAAAAAAACTCGGGAACAAGCCCTTAACGCTCTCCCTTAAGGACATTTGGTTGGGTAAGCTGATACACGTTTAGTAAAAGAAAATATGTGTTAAGTGACTAACCAGAAGTAGTTATTAAATATGATGGTAAATTATTTCATTTCAGTATAATTAAGACCTACGTCACTCAATAATCTAGCACTGTAAAAAGTATTATGTTTTAGGCCAGACCTTCTTGTTTCTATTTTTTTAAGCGATACTAACTTTCTATGCGTAAACGAGAGAAAAAATTTGGCAGTTTTGTTTAAAATCGTCTTCTCCATATTGGCTGATTTCTTCAAGGCTGTAAATACTATGGATTTAGTTAATAATGTAATGAACGAATTTCTGGTTAGTTGACTTTCTAATCGAAACCGTATAATTTTTTTTTTGTTTTGAATGAAATAATAGTTATCATTTCAAAAAAATATTATAAACAAACCTGATAAACAGTTTTTTTATATCTGTTCTAGTTTAAAATTACAAAAAAATAATTATCACAAAAACATTATAACCAAGAGAGCATGGTCTTAAAACCTGTCTGTAGCATTACAGTAGCAACTGAATTAAAAGCATTGAAAGACCGTGTTAATCATACGCGTTTGGAACAAAAAGTTCTCCCAGTTTCAGAAACTTCAAACAGTGTAAGTAATATAACAATGCTCAACAATAAAAACTACGTGTTCAGTTAATAAATCATCTTTCGAAACTCGTCTCATACAAGTAAGTTATCCGTTCATATTTATCTGTTATCGAATACCTGCCGCTTGTAATTTTTTGGCGAAGAGGCTTAAAGCTGCTATATATTTCTATAAAAAATGCTTCCCGCAGCTTCCACGGTAAGTTTAAACTGTCGACAATGGCACAGCTTTTAAGCCGCATTGCTACACTTCCCTCCGTTTCAATTTTTCACGTTTTTACTCGTTCATCCCTCTGCTCAAATATCTCGAAGCTGTTATCTGTGTGGGAATTTTCACATGCTACATTACTCTTCTATTTGTAGCTGCACTAAGACATAAAATTTGTAAGTTTCCCTCAACATTTAACATTCAAAGCATTTAATAGTCTACCGCGGGCGAGAAGTCCCATAAATAAAAATAAAAAACATTTGCATAAAAAAACATCTGCAGGCGTTCAAAACATTTTGTCGAACAAAATATAAATATACATTCCGTCTACTTGGCAAAATTATTAGAAAACTTTACATCCAGATTAATTCGTACGTGTAGGAACAACATAGGATAACTACTAATGAAATGTTTATTGACTTGCACTATTATTTGCATATACTACTGTTTGAAGTGTATGTAAAAACCAATCGCAAAAAAATTTTTATTAAAAGTTTGATTATATTTTGTTACCTGTTTTTTAAATAGAAGGATGCTTAGCAATGGTTTTTATACGCTTCAAGCCGTAGACAGTGGCATGTAGTTTTGATGTGATTTTTTTTTTTTTTTTCAATTTACTTTTCAAATTCTCTGTGAAGTAAAAATATGTAAATTTTGACTTTGATGCCTGGCTGAACTAATTTTTCTTCGTAAGAGGAAAATGTACTACTTTAAACAAACATAAATTTATGATTATTCACTACCAGAACACCCTTAAACCCTTAAGGTGTCACCTACATGACACATTCAATTGTGACACTATAATTTGAGGAAGTAGCATTAAAGCTGAATGTGTATTGCACACGTCTATACCCTTTAAAAGATTCTGCGCCAAAATGTTTATACCCAAAGCCCGGTGTAATCTATCCATAATTCAGTATATAATTCCTAGAGGCACGAGTATTTCACTTATTAATCTGGCAACAGTGTAGACTTCTCAGATCTATACACATACTGACCAAAGTCAAATTTCCATAGTCTTCTAACCGTAATACGTGTTACCACCACGGCTTGTTTCCTTATTTATCACTGGCTTGCAGTCGTCAAAGATGTGTTGAAACAGGTGTCGTCTAATCACAGAAGGAGTAGGGAAGTATACATTATTGGCTTTCAAGCTGACCTACAAGCAATACGTGAAATAATCTTACCTCTAGCAATTTAGTTTCAAAGTCTGTGCAAGTAGCACTGCGATCATGATGGTAGGAGGAGGTGTATAGGAGATGGCATGTTGGGACTTCCTTGAAGTCGACGTATATGCCAGTTTTGCGCGAACAATTCGTTATTGTTGGCCAACACACAGCATCGAGTGGATCGAGTAAGATTTTCGTAAGCGCCTCGTATGGTATTGATACTGTAGAATGAACAGATTTGAATGAAAACGGTTACATGCGTTGAATTCGGGTGTAAAGAGAGAACAGGCACGTGAAATACATCTGCTACTGTTACACTTCATGAGTAAAAATGCCATGTTTTACATTTTCATAGTGTAAATTATGTGGTTAAACAATTGTTTATGTAGATAAACCTAGCGAACTAATCTGAAAATACAGCCACATACATTATTTATTTACGCATATGTACGTCACTGTCGATGTGCAACTTCTTGCTAATAGCTATAAAACAAATTTGCACACAAAATGTTGAATAAATAGCAGAAACTAGCATAAACGTTAGTTTAACAATTGTGTCCATGCACAAACTGTACTAACAGAAATGTGTTTCTAAACGCAAGCATGTAGTAGAGTTTTAATATTATTTTAAAATTTTGTTCCTCAAACAACGTAGACTGCGATAAACATGACACATCTGCTATTCGATAGAACAGTTTTACTCTTAAAACTTCGAGTAAAATACATTGTCTCTTATGGCGGAAACAATGTAATGGTCTACAGTGACCACGTGTATAAACGAAAAAATATAGTTTTTTAAGTGCAAAATTGTGCTATTTCAGGTATTTCGTAAGCAAACACTTGAATATACTACTTGACAAATTGGTAATATTTTAAGGATAAACTATGCATAAAAAAGTTAAGGTGGCCCGTTCCCCTGCCAACCCCCCTCTCCGCGGCCACACCGTGGATTCATCCCTGGGCATAAGTGACGGGAAAATCTTATTCTTAGCAACATTTCAGTGCTCTATTGAATATATCAATTAATAAGATTTCTCGCGTGCAAGGTGAACGAAACTTTGGTACACCATACTGCAAATATGGTACACCTGGCAACAGTGAGCAAGCGACCACGAAGGGCCGAAGCGCGGGTTGAAAGAACGTGGTGGAGTAGTTAGGCGAGGTTTTCAGCCGAGTGCAGTAGGAGAGGTGGTAAACACTCGTGGACAGCATTCGAGCGAGAGAAGACTTGGGAAACACGGCGCATCCATTACGACTGAACACTCGGCCCAAAACTGCAGCCCTTCCCTGCCTCCAGTAACAAGCACTTCCTCTTCGAGCGTCACTTCCGATGTGCAGGCCAGCCATTCGTCGCTTCTTCCTCAAGGTTGCCAAATGGTACAGATCAAGCATACCATCAACCACTGATTTTTAGCGGAAAGACTTTTACATCGAATTGTATAAAAGGCGTTCAAATTGGGAAATATATTTTTATGTTTGCATGAAACTGTGTTGGTTTTGTAGACGTTTCTTGGAAATACGTTTTCCTCTGACGAAAATAATATCTCAGTCTGTTTCAAAGTCAACATTTTGCATGTTTTTACTTCTTACACACCACGTAAATTCACTAACATAATGAAACTATATCTCACGACCTACTGCTTGACGCATACAAAAACCCACTACAAAATAGTTTTGTATTTTTAATAATTAGCTAAACGTAGCAAAAAATTTCAAATTTCAGATTTTTCTTTAAAATATGTAATGCGATTTATATACATCCAGCTGTAGCCCATGACATATCGTTTCACTATAAATCGTTTCGTTTAATTACGTTCATTGGCTTTCTGGAATCATGATTACTAAGTAAAAACATCCAAACTTTAACTTTTAAATTCCATTATGTAAAAACTAGCTGAGCCTTATTATTATTTTTTGTGTTAAGCAAACGAATTGCACCACAGAAAAAATTAATTTGCAATTTTTTTTTATTTTCAGTAATATATGCAATAATAATAAAAAAAATTGCATTGATAGAACCATTTTTTTGGGGGTTTTTGTAGAATCAGTATATATATTAAAATAGCTTCATTAATTAATTTTGTTTATTTGTTTTTAAATTGTGCTTATTGAATCAAATTTATTTAGTCGTTGTGACATTAAATAAACTGATTTCAAGAAATATTTGACCGAGTGAAAGGGCACCCGGTTAGGCAATTCTCATCCCCCCCCCCCTTTTCCAAAACACTTTCCCCCAAACGGCTTTCACACCTATAAAGGCAGTTCGGGATGAAGTGAACATTCAAAAAAGACCTGCTAAAGATCTATTTTGAGCTAATTTGTATCGGCTAACGACGGTAAATGTCTAACCTCTCTGGAAACGTTACGTTATGTTTGCGCTGCAAGATAAACAGTGTACTCTGTGGGAATAAATACAGTTTGATATTTTTTAAAAAAAAGTTTATTAATTACAATAAATACAATTACGTCAATTTCGGTTGTATTAAAATCGGAAAACACACGGGGCTATATTGCATAATTTCGCTGCCAACCATACTAGTAGAATAGCAACTATAGCGTTGTATTATATGCAGTAAACGGCTAGTGATATTTTCCAAAGGTTACATTTTTAGTGCTCGCTTTATTCCGAACGATCTGTAGAAACTGCGTTTGGACTGCAATTACCGTTTCTCGGTACGCAGAGTTGGGCTGTGGCACCCTGCATCGTTTGCAAACGGAAACCCACCATGCTGTTTACCGCATAACCCGGCCAGGAAAATTGCAGCTTCCCCGCTTCGTGCCCTGCTTTCGAGCACACTTTGGCGGCCGCATCGGCTTTTTGACTCATGCGATCTTTTATCCGCATGTTACAAATTTTTATTTTATCACTTACGACCACGACTCCCTGCGGTGGTTGTGTGGAAATTATTATTGAATTCTGAAAGGTATCAAGGATTGTAAAAATACAACCTCACGTTTTCACTAAAAAAAACGAAACCACAAATAAACAATTAATGAGTGAGGGACTTAGTCAATAATATATAGCAATAATACAAATTTAATTATGTATTATTAATCTCAGTAACCTGAAAGTTGTATATGCCGTGAACTTTATGTTTTCTTCAAAACCAAATATTATATAAAAGTGGCTAGTTTTCGAGCCGAAGAAAACATTTTAAGTACATGATCAGTCAGAATTACAACATATTTCCTTTTTAAAATTTTAAGTTGCATAGTAAAAACTACCTAAGTGGTAGCTTTACGATATCTACAATAATTCAAAATTAAAAAAAAATTGTAATTTCCCAATTTTTTTTTCAAAAATTAGAAAAAAATATTAATGTAATTTTATACCAATACTGTTGTCAGTGTGAATTAATTCAGATAGCCAAATCAGTATAGCATAAAATCATTTTATGCAAATGGGGACTTTGAAATACAAGGAAATAAAAGTTACGAAAGCTAAAAAAAAAAAAAAAAAGTTAATTACAGCAAAAAAAATCAGTGTGTATTTACAAAACAAACCACATAAACAAACAAATAACGTTTTGTGCAAACCACTTTCCTAAATGCATGCAAATTACAATAAATGTTCTTAGCGGTGACTTGTAAACAGTGCTCGCTAAAACAAGTATGTGGTATCAACGTGTACGTTTTCAACAGATTTCCAGAACTTTAATTGAGAAAATAGCGAACGTTGCACATCTTCTGAAGACGATAACGGCAAAAGTGGCAACGCGACGTCATGAAATTCAAATCAATGGTTGTTTACTTAATTAATTTAAAATACGGAATAGTACAGCCATTTATCAACCGCTAGGAACGCTGTCGCCATTTTTTGGCGAAAAACAACATTATTTCACTCCAAATACAGAGGCGCTTATTTGTCAGTGTTCAGCGTTGAAGTCAACAGGAAGCATGGAACAGTCACCAATCACAAAAGGGAAAACTGAAGCACCCCGAGAGAAACTTTGTGTGTAATAGCACAATTACGTTTGTTGTAAAAATTATATTTTTAACTGTTTGTCACTGAAACATTATAACTGTAACCAAGTTCCTATTTCCGATATGTATAGTTACTAAGGATTGTTGTGAATGGACTTGCTCATTACCATTGTATGTAGAGTTCCTAATAACGAGTTAAGCTGTGACTCACTGCTACTTCAAGATGACAAATAAATGAAAATAAATAAACTAGCAGGTCCAGAGCGTTCAAATTACAAGTAAACATTATCACTTAATTAATAAAAAAACTGCGAGTCCGTGCTACGCAGGCACAAATACAATCGCCATTAACTTCCTGACAAAAGCATCATTTAAAATAATAAATAAACCTAACATTTCATTACAGTCTAGCATGTCACAAAATGCAAATAAACACCAAAGAAACGCAAACAAATGTTAAATATTAGTAAATTAACACTGATCAGTGTAAACAAACTTCTTTTCACACGCAAAAGTATCCTTCTGCAAATGTAAATAAATCAGTCGTAAAATATAAATAAATACCAAAGTACCGGACTATACTCTATCCATTCTAAGGTTGCAGCTAATTCACTCAAGCGAACGACAATAAAAGTTTTGCACGGCATAAATTTCATTTAAAATATTGAAAAAATACAAGATAACTGTGTTGCAGCACAATTACACTGTGAGGAATCAAGATATAATTCAATTACTTTGAATTATTTCATTAGCAGTTTTTATTTCTGCTGCAACCTTAGAGTGGACAGAGTATAGATACAACGTTAAAATAGTTCGTAGGTAGTGGATTGTTTCATTCAAAGGAACACTATAAAATACGTACATTTAACAGCACATATTAATTAGTACCCTGTGGCAAGAAAAAGAACATTCTGGTAAAGTAATTAAGCAGTTAAAGCGCACTTGGTGGATGACAAGCAAAAAGTAACCGAAGGAAAATATGTATCCAGTTTCGCCCACTGGCTTCGAGAAGCGTTTATGTTTTATTCAGGGCTTTGTAACTCTATGCATAGTGATTGCAGTATTTGCATTTATAGACAAAGCTTTATTTAACGCGTATCTTACACGGAGTTTGTCGTTGGGAAATCGAGCCGGCGACGCGCATCGACGCAGGGCAAATTCAGAATGACAACCAGCAGTGTTGGAGGGGTGTGTGTTTACGGGGGGGGGGGGAGAACTAGTTCTACTTTCACAACTCAATCAAAAAAGAGTATTGTTGTGTGTTAACTGGAGCCGTCGGGACATAAACTTCGGTGGAATATCACCCGATATATGTCATGTTCCACGATCAAAAGTGTCTGCTTTGTAGCGTATGTCAACACTGCAAAAATTCCTATCATCAACAGATTGGAAAGTTTTTCACCCAGACACAGTATGGATGAACTACTATATTTCAGATAGTAAATAGAGCAACTGTTTTAGAATTGTTACTATACAAGTCTTGTTACAACACTATAGCATTTTATAGCTTTCTAAAATTTTTATTTATTTTTATTTGGACGTTTTTACGTGCCCTAGAATAGCACAAGGCCTTGTTAGTAGAACACGGAGGGGGGAGGAATCGGCCAGGGCCTGATGAAGGAACCATACCAGCATTCGAAATGGAGTGATTTCGCAAGACCCTGGAAAACTGAAATCAGGATGGCAGGTGCCGGGTACCGAACTCGGGTTCTTCTGAAAGCAAGCTGCTCCACCATGCCACCTTTTATGCGTGGGAAAAATTTTACTACAACCAACTTCTTAAATTTTTATAAGCATACGTCGTTGTGGTAAGACAACAAATAAAATTTTACGCTGTACACGTTTTTCTCTGCCTGAACCAGCAACAGAATAGTTTAGAAAGCATCAAGCGAAACAAAAATAGAGAAGTAAATAATACCGGAAGTGGTCCATCTTTAGCATTGGATGAAGATCGAGCTAGGGCTACCTGAGGTGTTTGAATAATTACTCGGTCAGTCAGTGCAGAAACAATTTCAACTTGAAGTGTTTACAAACTTGACTACGTGGCGAAGACAACCTAGATGTATCTGGAAGGTTTTGTTTCGTAAACCTTTTTTTGGAATTGATGAGGGTTGAAACACAATTGCGCGAAATTGAAATACAACATGTTCACAGCATTGGAAGCTACAGGTCTGGATGCTCGTCTGAAAAATTGACCAACTTGTTGACTGATAGTTGACGATACTGCCGCTGGTGCGCTGTTTCACATTGGTCGGGATTTACCGTAGCGAAGATAGCGTTATTGATGTTGACTTGTTAATTCGAGCACTGCAAAGCCGCGCGCAAGCGGCAATATCATCAACTGACAATCAACAAAAAGGGGTAGGCCTAAAAATTCGTTGGCGAATAGGAGAGTGTCAAAATTTACAAAAAAAAAATTGCACATAATTACGGAGCGCATTAAAAAAAAATCCTGTCTGTAGTACAGTTCTGAACACTCACCTATTTGCCAACGTATTTTTATCCCTCTTTTGTTGATTGTCAGTTGATGACATTGCCGCTGGCCGCCATGTGAACACAGAAAAATAGACAAGTTTTTGGTCAAACATTAAGAAGGTATTACAAAAACTCACTATTCTGTATATATATATTTTATTTCTGTTTACTAATTTCTGCAACCGAAGGCCACCACGATATGGCATCGAAACAAGTGAACATCAATACTATCTTCGCCACGGTAAATCCCGACCAATGTAAAGCAGCGCGCCATTCTGTTTTAACCCTCATCTATACCTAAAGCGTTTACGAGACATAACCTTCCAGATTTATCTAGGTCGGCTTCGCCACGTAACCAAGTTCGTTCACCGCAGGCCAGCCAGGTTGTTTACGAACATATGCAAGCAGTTGGCTCAGTTCTACATAAACTAACTTCACTCGGATCAGTTTGTAAACACCTCAGGGTGAAATAGTTTCTACGCGGGCTGACCGATTATTTAAACACCTCAGTTATCTCTAGCTCGATTTTCACCTACTTCCGGTTTTAAAATTTTTTTTTTTTTTTTTTTTTTTTTTTGCTTAGCTCATGGGATGTAAGTTCGCAGTGAATTATTTAATTTTAGTAGGTTTATTGGTTTTCACTATTTGCATGGCAAGCAAATTTTGACATTGAAGCCCCGTTATGAGAAAACTATGAACTAAAATTGTTTTGTAAGAGGAAACTGCACTCACAAGGATCGTCTACAAAACTAACACTATTTCGTAAAAAATATAATTGCGGTAAAATCAGTGATTGGATATTTGAACTCTCACGAGCCTTGGGATTCTACCGGCGAATCATGGACGCGTGGTGTTGCAGGAACGTTATTGTAATTGGCTCAGTCAAATGAGATACGGCTCTTCACATAGACACGCTGCCAATAACCATGAAGCAAAACTACAGATGCGTACGTAAAACACTGAAATTCCTTTCGCGAAAAACAGGGATCCTTTTCCGTGGGTCCACCGGAAACGAACAATACAAGTTGTAAAATTATTAGTTTATAACATTAAATAATTTTGTTTTCAGTATAAAACTTAGAAAAAATGTGTAGTCTACCAAAATCATAGGTTCGTCGGAAATTACTTATTCAAAGATCACAACATCTGGAAAGAATATTTCTGGGCTAAACTGAATGTTTATATTAATTACGTCCTTTAAAAGAACATATTGTTACTGAACAGTACATAGAATGTATACAAATGAATACTAACTAAACAGCACAGAACTCATGGTAAATTTAATGTAAACTTAATTTATTCGAAAGTTATTTGATAAATAAGTTCGGTGTTATTTATGAAGTACAATGAGTATTAAAATTTTTTTTTCCTTGTTGAAAGTATAACTGCAAGGTTATTCCTTGTAATTTTACAAAACATATACTTTGTATGTATTGTATTACAAGGACAACCATTGTAGTTTTACAAGAATTTTCTTTGGCAACTGAATTTCCAAAGATTTTCTTTGTACACTCTAAAAAAATTTGTAAAATTTACAAGGATATTCTTTGCACTGTTACAAATCCTTGTAAAAGTACAAAGAATATCCTTGTAAAATCATTAGCTTATGAAGTTACAAAGGTAAACTTTGTAATACTACAAAGGTATTCCTTGTACCTATACCGACAGTTCCCGCACTGTAAACTATTTTGTAAAATATAACAAGGCACTTTTTCGTAGTTGTACAAACTTTTGTAACTGTTGAAAATGTTCCTTGTAAAATTATTAGTTTATAATGTTAAAAGGATTTAGTTTGCAAAAAAACCTAGAAAAAATGTGTAGCCTACAAAAATCGTAAGTTCGCCGGAAAGTACTTATGCAAAGATCACAACCTCTGAAAAGTATTTTTTTGGAATAATATGAATACTTATATTAATTGCGTACTTTAAAAGGAAGAATTATTACTGAACTTTACATTGAATGTATACAAATAAATAGAGACTAGACAATATGTAAGTCACGGTAGTCTTGGGGTAAGATTCGTAGATTCTAAGCGTGTGGTTAGTGGTTCGAAACGAGATCTTTTTTTTTTTCAAAATAATTTCTTGTATACGTCCTTTATTCAAAATTTATTTGATAAATAAATTCAGTGTTATTTGTGAAGTACAATAAACATTTAAATTTATTATTTTCCTTATTGAAAGTACAGCTACAAGGCTAGTCCTTGTAATTTTACAAAGCTATACTTTGTATTTTATTACAAGGATAACCATTGTAGTTTTACAAGGAATTTCTTTGGCAACTGGGTTTCCAAGGCTTTTCTTTGTAAAAGTACAAAAAATTTTTTACAGTGTACGCGCGGAAATTTAAAGTTGATACGGCTTTTTATAGTGTTCTCTTTATCCAGAACCGCCTATAGTAGCTTTTTCTTTCGTATAAACTGATAATGGTTATTCGAGTACACGTGAAGCCGGGCTAGTTTCTTATTTTATCAAATAAATAATTTGTATGCATTTATCCCATGCAATTTCAATGCATAATATACTAGAAACAATGCATATATATCTTACCATATCTCACCGTACTCTTAATTTAACAACTGGGATCACAGCCAAATGTTTTTGCTACTCATCCTTGAAAAAACGTTTATCAAAAGTGTGCACTTCTCTGAACAGTCTGAAACAAGCAAAATATGCAGACAGTTGATTAATATGGTTTTTTTTTGCAACGACTGTCGAAGATAGATTGTACTTGCTTTAAGAGCATATTTTCTGGGTGCAAGTCTGCTTTCGTGACGGAACCTGAGAAATTCGCTTTCTTATTCGGCGAAGCATTTCTCCTTAGTATCTGATTAACAGCTGAAAGTAACATTAATTGTAGCACATGTAAGCGCAAAGTTTTGTTGTACTTTTCAGACAACTAGGTTTATGAAGCGAGAACGAGGGTAAAATATGCCTAAAATGAAGCGGAGAACCTTACTGAAATAATTAAATTGGTAGTTACAAATCAAACGGATGAAAAGCAATGTAACAAATATTTCACACACCGGAAAGGTTTTTTATTGATGGCGAATCATTGCTTGTTTTTGCGACAGTTTATTCCTACGCACATTAAATCGTATGACACGTTTGGTATTAAGCAATTTTTGTAATTTCTGCAGTTTTTCTGTAGCTAAAACCCAATTTTTCTCTTCGCTTTAAAATATTTTGCTGTGTTTAATTCTCTCTTTTTTTGGCTCTTTGCGTAGCATAAAAAATACAGTTTTTTCCTCCCACTGATTTTCAGTGGACCAATTGTCAGATTTGACACGCCTTTGAAGGTTTCGAACTAACAAAAAACACACAGTCGAATCGAATCAAGCGACACTCGGCTAAAAATGAAAGCGTTTTGTCACAATCGCTTTAGAAACGAGCAAATATAAATATTTCAAGTAAGAGACCACTTTGAAGTAATTCTCACCTGTCACTGAAATGCATGTTGCATACGTAATGAATTGCGTAATGCTACACGGTTTTCTTTGTGGAATGGGGACAATTCCTGGGTCACCATTAATATTTTTCCCAATTTAGAAATTTATACCTATGCTGAAATCAATTCGTTCTTGTAACGGTTTACACACTGCAAACAAATAATAGTAAACAACATTTTGGGGAAAAAATTTCATTGTAAGGTGGATTCCAAACGCGTATAAATTTCCGTTAAAACATATTTTATACGTGCTGAATAATTTAGAACACATTACATACATGTGAAATTACAAGTACCGAATTACTTACTACCAGATCCTAACTTTTTGTGCTGATTATCAGTGTAAATCTAACTTCCTAAATAGAACGGGGAAAACGTATGGCTTATAACTTAGCACTTTGACACATAGTTTTATTTTATGTGTAATTAAACATATCTTCTGTGGCCACCTGTTAATATAAAAGTTAGTATGTTGGCAACAATAAATGAATAGATCGCAACTACATCGTGGTAGTCGAAAAGTTAGGTGCAATGAGCGACATAGAAATACCAGCTTTTTTGTAACGTACGTACAGGAAATATTCGTGTGGTCACTGACCTGTAGGCTAGTCTGCAAGAACGTATGTGAACTGAAGCAGACAGCAGATACTCATTAGCTGCTTGATTTTAAGTGATACAGGTGTGTAGTAGTTACATTGTTATTATTGGTTCAAAGACTTCCAGGATGTCAAATAAGTCAGAGGCCAATTGCGAAAGTGATACAAACCTACAGTTGTTGGAATTATAGCTTGTGCCCAAATGAAAACGCGAATTTTTCAAGTCTTTAGTAATGTCAAAAATAATATACACCCCGGAAAAAATGTATAATTATTTGTCATCAGTGTGTTTTATTGCTGCATAACGTAAACATTTTATCACAGAAACCGATCATCTAGCGGTTTGCTCACAGACTTTAGCTTCACTCCAGGATAGCATGCAAACATTCAATATGGTTGAATCTCTGTTGAATTTGACTGTCACTGCAAGCCGTTCATGAGACTCGCTACATGCTTGAATCACACTTGAATTTGACTTGCTTAGCGAGCATTGTCACAGGAGTTGCTCCAAGCCTGGATACAACTTGCAGCAAGTTCGCATATCACTTGACTTTGACGTACGTCTTACACGCACCCTTGGTCACATGACTTGCTGCAAGCCTGATTCAAGCTTTTTTTTTTGTCGTGCATTTTATTAAAATTTTAATTGGCAGTTCTTATTCATGAAACTTGCTACAAGTAATGTTTTAGCTTGTCTGTTCTTAGTTTAACTTTGCATATTTGTAAATGACCAAGCAAATTGCGTAGTTCATTTGATATTTTTGTTTGAATAGTAAAATCAAATTATTTGAACAGAACTTTGGTTCAGAAATTCGGAAACTTTAGCATGTCAGCAATAAAGTTAATTTTCTAGTAAACGAATCGCACGCTACCCGTTCTTGTATGTCCACAGTGGTCTCGTGGTTAGCGTATTTGCTTGAAAACCGAAGGGTCACAAGTATAATTCCTAGCAAAAATAGAACGTTTTGCAAGTTGGTAAGTTGATTCTCCAGTCGGCCTTTAGACAACGTCAAAAAATAATAAACTGAAGTGTACACAGAATTCTTATTTCAGTTTGCGTGCTTGCGAAGTCATCTTGCAGCTAGTTTGTGGAATTGTCATGGGAAGCTTTCAGCAAAGCAAATTTACGTTGTGACTTTCAATGTGAGCTTGAATTAAACATACAAATTAAACTTGCAGAAATTTTTTTTAGAGATAAACAGTATTTTAGCTTTATGGCTTACTATTTATTGACTGTTACAGACGTATTGACCTATTATGGCAATGTTTCTACATGCTTGAAGAAAGCTTATTCTTCTAGTGTGGTAAATTTTAATAAGGGTAAGACTGTCACCTTATATTAATTATTAACTTTGAAACATATTTATTTGAAACTCTGATAATTTTAGGCCTAAAATATACCTCGAATAATGGTACCGAAAAGTTTTAAGACGTGATGTGATAACTAGAGACACTGGAAAATCGCGAAAATATTTAACATAGTCTCCAATAAACTGTAGTATCTCAATTGCGACACGTGATAGTAGTTTTCTGGCAAACAACATACGTTCTGTGTTACAACTGTACAGTTCTA
Organism: Medauroidea extradentata; assembly: GCA_003012365.1. Taxonomy (NCBI): domain Eukaryota; kingdom Metazoa; phylum Arthropoda; class Insecta; order Phasmatodea; family Phasmatidae; genus Medauroidea; species Medauroidea extradentata. The sequence continues at coordinate 1,078 of PNEQ01116595.1, read as the reverse complement.
ATTGGGTCTGTTGAAGAGGGACACGGTACTTCATACAAACTATAGCCAATATAGGTGCAAAACCTTCAGTGTTATACATAGTAGTTGGAGCCTAGCTAACAATCAACTTTTCCCGCGATTTACCAGTGTCAGAGATAAATTTGCAACTGTTAAGTTTTAATCCACTTATTTAAGTTTCTTTTTTTTTAATGGGAATATAAATAAAAAACGATGACACATAGGCCTACCAGCTATATACTATATATTATCTGTAGAGACTTGCAGTTTTTCGCGTTGTTATTTGGCGACAGGCTGGAATTCATTGGTCTATACTCACCAGAACACACTCCGCTATGTTATGTTTTTGTGCTCCTGCATTACATGATACAGCCATGAACTTTTTGCGAATATAATTTTGCCCCAGTTTGATTTAGTAACTTCTTATTGCACATCTGCAACACTGCATGTCAGTCAGTGATAGGTAGAGGCACGATTATTTCGCGTATTGTTTCTAGGTCAGGTTGAACGTCAATAACGTATACTTCTCTGCCATCACTGTGATCGGACAACAGTTGTTTTGATACACATTTGACGACTGCAAAACCGTTATAAATAAGGAAATAACTCGTGGTGAAATCACGTGGTACCCGCATACATGGTTACAAGCCAATGAACAATCGACTATACTGTGAAGTCTAGGCTGCTAGCAGATGAATACGCGAAATAATCGTGCCTCTAGTGATAGGATGCTTTAACTCTCACGTGTCCTTGAGTTCTTTTACCCGCAAACAGCATACGTATGGTGTCGCAGTAACGTTATTGTGATTGGCACAGTCTAATGAGAGACGTCACTTCACACAGACACGCAGCCAATAACCATGAAGCACAGTTGCAGATGTGAGAGTAAGACACTGAAACAAACTGGGGCAAACTTACCTTCGCGAAGAGTTCGTGGCCCTGAGAGAGAGAGAGAGAGAGAGAGAGAGAGAGAGAGAGAGAGATTTGGTCATCGCTTAACATAGACGTCTTTAGCGCTGGTGAGGGGTGACATGAGGTGAGTATGGAGCAGCGCCGGAATGAAATGGCGGGGGAAACGGGA
>PNEQ01116594.1:0-38178 GCA_003012365.1 Medauroidea extradentata | reverse complement strand
TTGGGTATTTACGTAAGCAATATTTTGAAGTGAATATCAACTCTCTATCCCGAAGGGTTCGATAGATATCGATAGTTGATTGGAAACACATTTAACGTCTTTTCAGCCCCTTAAAAGTTGAACTTCGAAAAATCCTTAAATTGGCTAATATGCATTTTTACGAGTGTCCTATTAAAGTAAAAATCACGATGATAGGCCGCCGGGTTCGAGCTCTATCGACGTTTCTTCGGAAACACATTTCACCCCTTTTCACCCCCTTAGAGGTCGAATTTCGAAAAATCCCTTCTTAGTGCTCGCCTACGACCTAAGGGGAACCCCCACAAAAAATTTCACGATTCTAGGTCCAGTGGTTTGGGCTGCAGTTTGATATGTCAGTCAGTCAGTCAGTCAATCAGTCACCTTTCATTTATATATATATATATATATATATGCTTTCTTTTATGACATGAACATATTATTTCCCAGCAGATGTTACAAGATTGTGGTGCTCCACAGCTATGAGCAAAAATTTGTGTTATTTTCTGACAGCGGACTAGACTGTGTATTATTTCCCAGCAGATGTTATGAGATTGTGGTGCTCTACAGCTATGTGCAAAAATTTGTGCTATTTTCTGACAGCAGACTAGACTATGAGCTGTCGTACGTTCTCTCGAAGTCTCCTATTGGCCCACAATGGAGTTTTCTGCCACAGGGATTGCTTCTGACCAAGAACTGAAAGATATACGATAGAGCGAGCAATATCGTGCAAATCATGTGCATATGTGGAACTGATACAACATAAAGGCTTGTAGCCAATGAACGATTGGGATTGTGGCTCAGGTACATACAGAGCATCAGAGTCCAGTCTTCACCAAATATAATGAAATCTGTGTGTGTAAGAAAGAGACAAGGTCGGGGGGAAGGTTGGGCTGGCTATCCGACTACCCCAAGGAATGGATGAGGTGAGTGTAGAGAAGCGATGAAATAAGGGACAGGGAAACGGGAATCCCCCGAGAAAACCCACAGAACAACGGCAACTTCCACCACATTTTTTTACACCGAACCTAATCGAGGATCGAACCCGGATCGCCTCGGTGGGAAGCGAGATATCCGACTCGTCGACCACAGCGGAGTCTCGCCAACAAATAACAACGCGAATTTTATGCGTCATGACCCATTACGTAATTCATTTGACTCTTTGTTTCACTGTACTGTGTCCAGCCAGATGCAGATGCACGAAATACGACCCTGCTGTGACGCCCGCCTTCTGTAGCGGACGCGCGGACAGAAGGATCGGTAATTTTATGTCGCAGCTGTTGGGATTCTGTTCGGTGTGGACGTGACCAATGGCCGCGAAAATAATTACGATGCGCAGAATTAACGAGCTCGTCCGCCTCGCCCATTCGTTGGTTGAGGGTGCGGGGGGAAGGGGTGTTTTGGCGTCACAAAATATGAAGCGGCGTATGAAGTTCAAATTAGTGATGCGCCCTTTTGGGGGAGGGTTATTTTAGAGGCGTCTGGTGTGACGTCATCAGCACCCTCCCCCCTCCCCCGAACTGTGTAGTAATAACATTTCTCTTGGTTTGACGAGCGCGCGTAAACGCATGCAGCCTGCCTGGTAAAACAAAGCCCTTCACCAATATATCTGCTACAACAGGCTCTCATTGTTGCGTACATACAGCGAAACGAGACTGAAAACCAACTGCGAATTAATGTACCCGTTTTGTCTCGAATCAATGTATGAGCTGTAGTATAGCAGTGTAGAAATATTTTGGTGCTGCTGCATAGTTATGAATAGGTGGTTTTTTATAATTATTAATAACTTACGTGCCCTTATCTCTATGTTAATTGTATCAACCGATAGCGAACGTGCTGTGATAAAACATTCCGGGTATCAAGTTATTCGCATATTAATAGGAAACACAACTTTCACGAAATGATTTCAGGTCAAACTTAGCTGCAACCACGTGAACATTTATGTGATGTTTTGGATCGAGCCTCAGTTAATCGACTTGCTCTACAGAACTTTGAAGGGGAATTAATTTTTTCTGCTTTGATTTCAATCTTATTTTAAAAATCAAAAAAATAAAGATATTGTTTTGCGTGTTTGCAATTGGTGCACATGAATTCCAAACCACACTTAACGCCAAAATTTAAGAATTAGCATAAAAAGATAATATATTTAATATGTGCATTCATTTTTATGTGAAATATGATACTAACCTGTAATTTTATTAGCAACATATTTAAGATAGGTATAAATGTACACGAGAAAGATGTTACTTTTTGTTAATATTTCATACAGAGTTAGCATGGCTTCGAATTTAGGTCCGCAATTAACATGGCATTAGTTATACCCACTTTTTGAAATGTGTACTTTGTGGCTTCTGTTAATTTTGTGACCAACGCAGTCTCTCTTGCTAACAAATTTTTTCTTATTGTCGGTAAAGGCTGAGGTAGACACAGTGGTTAGACTGCTCGCCTCCCACCGAAGCTACCCGGGTTCGATTCCCGGTTGGGTCGGTCCCCGGATTTTCGCATGTGGGAATCGTGCCTGGCGATGCATCTGGTCAGCGCATTTTGTATGGTACTCCCTTATCCCCCGTCCTTTCTTCCAGCTCCGCTCCATACTCGCTTCATATCATCCACCATCAGCGCTAAAGATCTCAATGTCAAGTGCTGGCCAGAACCTCTTCACTTCACTTTTTCAGAAAGGTGATCAAGTTTTTACCCATGCCCTGTCGAGCCAACTGTGATCATACGTCCATTAAAACAAAATTACGAGAAAAAACACGTAAAACAATGTTGGTACTGTTAAAGCCCTCTTATGCGAATCATATACGTACGTACAGTACTTGAAAACAACGTTTGAATCTCATGTTGCCGCATCTGGTTTAAAACACTCAAAAATAGCAACAAGCAATATATAACTGCCATGTGTTAAACACGAAGATACCTATTTCCTCCGAAAACGACCAAAGTTGGCTACACTTCACCCCTCTTAATGCCAACGTCAAAACACTCAGTTCCCAATAATTTTTATTTTTAGTAATCTGTACCGCTGAGATTTTCTTTTAAAATTAATTATTGTGGTAAATTATTGTTGCTTGTTTCTGGGTAGTTTAGTGCTTGCTTAAATACAAAAGCTATTTTGTTGTACCACATGTGGGTTATGTAGGTCGTATTCATATAATTTGAGATATTATTGTTTTTAAATACGTGCTTTACATCAACACGGGAATTTACCATACAAAATGACAAACGGTAATGTCGAATCAACAATTAATGATAACGAGAAACATCTCCACTGCCATGTTCATAATTATTTCCGTTATTACACTTAACTTTTCCTCGTTGGAGGAGCGTGTGCCGGTTTGAAATCTCCATGTTTGACGCGTGGGAACAGCAGAGCAATAAGAACCGGACTATCGCGCATAACGAGAGACTTATCACCTCTATTTACAACGCGCTAAACTGGCATGAAGGGTTTTTAATATACTCTTTTTCTATGATACTTTAAGCGGTGGCCCTAAAGTGTTATTTTTGATAGTTTCAGGTCAACATATGCTTCTGTTTTTGTGTTTTACCAATTACAGGTGGTATTATCGGAGTTACAGCGGTAAAAAAATTTCAGCCTTTTTAGAGGCCCGAAACTCATCTATCTAAAAGCATGTTGAATTTTTAAAATGATGTAAGCTTAATTGTAAGTGTTTGTTCTTTCCGTAGGTAAAAGTAACAATCAGTTAAGCTGTTTCGCGTAAAAAAGTATACGAGTAAGACGCAGCAGCGCCGTCCAAGCGCCAGTCGAGGACTTCAATTATGAAAAGCAGGCTTATTATAGGTAGAGACAGTGGAAAATCGCGAGAATAGTTGACTGATTGCTAGGTTCCAACGTGATGTATATAACACTGAATGTTTCGTATCAACATTGGCTATCGTTTATTTGTAGCATTGTTTCTCTCGTCAACAAACCCAGTTAGAACTGCACAGCTTGGACACACAGCGTGTGTGATTTATTCCAAAACTGTTCACACGTGTCACGGTTAATATAATACAGTTCATTGGAGACTATTAAAAACATTTTCGCGATTTTCCAGTGTCTCTAATTATAGGTCATTCGGGATAAAGTGAGCAATAATAATTAAACCCTTGAAAAATATCACTAGCCGTTACTGCATATAATTTAGCATTAACTATAGTCCCTTACTGCTTGTATGGTTGGCAGCAAAATTACGACGTGTCCACAGGGAGGTTGGACATTTCCCGTCGTTAGCCGGTACGGGCGGAAGGATATGAATTGTCTGAAAATAGAACTTTAACAGGGCTTTTTTGAGTGCTCACTTTATTCCGAACCACCTATAGGTAATGCTGGTTATGCAGATACGTCTAATATTCAGTGCAGCTCACTTCATTTCAACAGTCCGTTGGTTTTAGTGGGATGTATGCTGCCGTGACATGCAAATTTAAATTTTGTAAAGCTACTACATGAATACAGTGCACGTTAAAAATTTTCCATAAGTAGTGTAGCCACTAGAAACATCTACAGAAATATGACAATTGCGTATGCATTGTGTTATGAACAGGGGCGTCATTTAGGGCCACTGGATTTAGAATTGTATGTGTATAACTATATTTTTTGTATTTTTAAATTTAAATAATGCTTACTTAACCACATACAACTGAAGTTTTATTATTAAAGCATCTAATTTATACATACTTAATTAATAAAAAAGATGCAACAAGGTCACTCTCGCCGGAAAACCAAATCTTGCCCTCCCCCACCTAGAAAAACCTGAAATGACGCTGCTGGTTATGAATTCTTGACACGAACGGCCCGAACTTGGCAACACTGCGTTGTAGACGTAATAGAAAGCCGTGACGCGTCCTCGCATTGGAATTCTTTGTGATCTTTGTCGGTGACCTGCCCAGGGCGTCGTCTCACAACGGTCCCTTTTGAGAGCGGACGGCACTGCGAAGAAAGTCTGCGATAGAACGTCCCATATCTCCGTCTTCCCTACGGGTCCCTTTCCCATTTTTTAAATTCGTCCCTACTCCGACACTCGTTTATATTTCGTGTCCGACTAAACATTTAAAATATTACTACAGCTCCCGTTTTTACTGAAAGATTTTTTCATTATAGCAGGTCGTTCGGCAAAAGGTGAACACTGAAAATCTAACATTTGAAAAATATCACTAGCCGTTACTGCATATACCTTACCATTAACAATAGTTGCCTTACTGATTGTATGGTTGGCAGCGAAACTACACAATATAGTCCCGTGTGTTTTTCCTATTCAAATCCAACAATACTGAAACGAAATCATTGAAATTGACATAAATGAATTTTATATAATGAAAAAAAAACTGTTTTTTTATAAAAATATATCTAATCATGCTGACTACACAATTTATCTTACACGCACAAACATCAAGTGACGTGTCCAGAGGGGTTAGATATTTCCCACTGTTAGCCGTTACGCGCGGAAATATACGAATTGGCTGAAAATAGAACTTTAGCTTGACATCGATAATAACGGAATCTTTCATTAATTTGTCATGCAGAATCTTTGAAAGAGAATGCTTGAATGTTAAACCAATGATCCTCTTGCAATCATTCTGCACGACAAATTGATGAAAGCCCATTATTATTTATGTCAAGCAGTTTGCCAAGAATACATCTTAAGTTTTGTCGAAGGGAACATTTCAATAATACAATTTGAATAAATGTAATGGCTCAAAAACTGAAAATAAATAAAATTGTCAAGCACTCCACCTTAAGGGTGGGAAAAAATTACAGTTTTATATATGAATGAAATAGTGTAAGTTTTTCATTCGTTACTTGGGGGTATATTTTCCTCTTACGAAAAAAAGAAATTAGCTCAGTAAATTTTTTCTATAACGGGACTTGAATGTGTGTATTCTTACTTCATACAAAACTTGAAAACCGGTAAAGGTAATTAAATGAAAAAAAAATTCACTTTCAAACTACTTGTCACGGTATACGGCTTGAAGAATATAAAAACCCTTCACAAAAATTGTATTAAAGAATTTTTTGTTACTCTTAACATTTTTTTCCAGAACAAAAATATTTTGTAATGGGTTTTTATATGATTCAAGCCGTAGACCAAGGCATGTAGTTTTGAAGTGATTTTTTTTATTTCATTATGTTTACTGGTTTCCAAGTTTTGTGTGAAGTAAAAATATGCACATTTTGACTTTGAAATGGGAAAAACCTGGTTGATTAAATTTTTTTGTAAGAGTTAAACGTACTCTCAATTAATGTCTACAAAACTAACCATATTTTATACATATATAAAAAAAGATTTTTTCCACCACCACTGGAACGCCCTTCAAGGGCAATGACGGTGAACCCTCGCACCAACGAGCTATATAGTTAACATAGAGGGGCGGAAACGCTTCTAAAGTGAAGCCCAATTGAACGGCTGTTTTGACCCCAGAAAACATGGCGAACAGCAGTGTGGCCAACATTATATCAAAAATCCGTCATTATGTTCGCATAAAATCCGTTACTTTATAGCTCCACTATATTCCCGCTAAACACAGGAAAAAATGCCAATAATTATCGTATTATATTATACTGTAATAATGTTTAAATTAGCATAATCGCTCTAGTCTCTCGACCGGATATAAGAGTCCGCCATTTTATCTAGGGTCAAAATACCACGTTCAATTGGGCTTCACCTCAGAGCCTTGGAGATTGCTGTTTCCCGCCCCTCTATGTTTACTATATAGCTCGTTGCCTCGCACCGTAGACCAGTGCCAACAGACTACGCTACAGGGACTAGTGGACGGGAGTTGAGAAATTGAGAAGTTTGCATGGAAAGTAACTTCTTAGATCTCGCACCAGAGGCCAGCATTACTTCCGGGTTTTTCCTCCCACGCAGCCAGACCGCAAACCCCAACGAAGTCGGCACTTCCGCCTCCGCTTCCAACCGCCAAATCACTCGGCGGCGCTCCAAAATTTCATTTGTTTCCAATATTCCGAGTGGAGCAACGCGCGCCGGCAAGGGGATTTTGTAGTCTTCCAAATTGCGTTACGGCACTTTTACCGTGCCGACTGTGTCTGCGTCATCTCCCCTGCTGTAACCCTGTCTTTGTCGCACGCGTGGGCGTCTCCTCCACAATCTTCGGTACACTGCTGTGCGGAGAACGTGAGCGTAAAACTGAAGGCCACAGGTCTTTATTTATGCGCTTTTAAAAAGTTTTATTATTTTAATCTGGAAATGGAGAATATGTTGCAAAACCATTACATTAACATATTGGGAATTGTTTGTATTATGCAGCCTATTTTTTTTTAATATAAGTTTCTGTAACTTTTGTTAGTTATTGACTTTAATAAAATTTAATTAAGTCGATAACTAGCCAAAGTTATACAAACCTTTTGTGAAATAATTAGGATGCCTATTAAATTCCCAATGTTTCTATGTAACGGTTTTGCGATATATGCTTTCTTACACGATTTAAAAAATCAAACTTGGGAAAACAGCATAAACAGAAACCTGTGGTCTTAAGGGCACCGCCTATCTGCGCGTTAGAGGCTCAGAAGTGACGGAGACATCAGGGCGACCATGATGCGCGCATCAAATGCCACATCGCCTCAATGATCAAAAGGCAACTAGCTAGAAACGTTACCGAAGAAAATTTTTTTACCATTTGGCGCTGAGCGGTGACCATATAATGTTATTAGTGGAACATCTATAGCGATATTCATTGCACGTCATCTGAGTTTCGCGTACATCCTGTTCCTGCATTTAACAGTACGGCAGTCTGAGAAGGCCATCAACAGCCATGTTGGAGGGCTTATAAGCAGTGTTTAAATGATCGTGGTGTCTTAAAAATGATGTTCCGACCGTTTCCGAAGTGTGTTTTCTTTTCATACGTTGGCACACTGGGCACACGAGGAATACTTCAGTAGAAACAAACCTGTTCACGATTATACTGAAACACATTGGAAGCGTGGATAGGCGGCGCCCTTAAGGGCGCGGGTACCTCAATTTCCAGCATCATTATTTTATTTTTTATTTGCACCACATATTTTTTTCTTATTTTAGTCACAAAATGTGACTAAATATGGCACTTATGAAATTTCTTTATCTCTCATAGTTTTTGCGTAATGGCTTGTTAAAGTCATATTTTGCATGTTTCCGTTTTAACGACCACACTAGAACCAACTGATATACACGACTGACAGAAATCACAGTGGATAATGACATTGCAGGCTACAATGTCATGCTCATAAAATTAAAGAATAAAAATTATTTGAATTAAAAAAAATGCGGGAACTGAAAATAATTTTTTTAATTCAATAATTGTTTTAAAAATACAAATAATTTTTATTCTTTAATTTTATGAGCATGTCATTGTAGCCTACAATATCTTTATCCACTGTGATTTTTTTCAGTTTGGTATATCAGTTGGTTTTAGTGTAGTCGTTAAAACGGAAACATGCAAAATATGACTTTAACAAGCCATTACGCGAAAACTATGAGAGATAAAAAAAAATTTATAAGAGCTAAATTTAGTCACGTTTTGTGTCTAAAATAAGAAAAAAAATGTGGTTCAAATAAAAAATAAAATAATGATGATGAAAATTGCGGTAGACAGCGCCCTTAAGGCTCGGTTTCAGTCGGCATAATGAATTGTGTTATTTTTCGTTTTTTTGAAATTCTGGTAAGAAAAATGTTAAATGTGACTTTTCGCCACAAAACCGTGTCTCTAATAGACCATATGTTAACTTTCAAAACCTCACTGTAAAATAGTCCTGAGTAGGTGAAGTCGTCTGCCATCTTGAAATTAATCGTTCTATAGGTTTTATGCCGCCATAAACAGTAAACTTCCACTCTCTAGCGAGGAACGTAAATATTTCCGAAATAATGCCAATTATACCTTTGTAGTTCATTATCCTCTTATGTAACATCTTCTGCCGTTTGTTCCCATTGTTTACAAAATGATCTTGTATACGTAGAAAAATTAAGACGATAAATATACACACCGTATTTGAAAACAGTATTCTTTAAGTAATATGGTTGCTAAGTGCTGAAGGTCATAATCTTAAAAAAGTTAAGATTTGAATCAAACACTTAAAATAAAAATATCCCTACTTACAGGATACTAAATTTCAAATCGATCAGACCGATAGAATTGCTCTCATTTACTAATATAAAAAACTAGAAAAGAGCTGATGATTTTTAAACGGCTGAACAGATTTGTTTGAATCATAGCTAAGAATACTCTCGATCAAGATACTTAAAAATAACTAAATCAAAACTGATCCATTCGCTTAGGAGCTTCAATGCCACAGGCAGACATGCCAAACTTATAAAACCCCTCTTTTTGCGCCGGGTGTTAAAAAGGACGTAACTAAGCGATTAGTCTATATAGTTCATAAACAATTGTTCTTTAATTATTTTTATTTTTAAATAAAAATAAAAGCCTAAACAACAATCTGCAGAGTTGGAGGTTGACGATGCGATTTTACAGAAGGAATCAAATGTGTGAGACGACACAACAGACGGAAAGTATGCGCCGAGATTCTTTTGCCGTGGTGAGGACTACTGTCATAACAGAAGACACTGCGATTACTCCATTTCTGCAGTCGACGGAGGAGTTTATATAAAAAGCCAGGCCACACTACGGAACACTTATCATCTTGCGCAGTAACGTGACAGCTGTCTAAACCTTCAGACTGGTTAAAACATCAGGCCAAACATGAGAAAGACTTCAACGCAAACGTTTCAAGCAGAATATTTGTTCGCCTTTGTGAGCTCCGTGTTTGAACTGCCGTATCAAGACGTCTGTGAACTCAAGACCAACCCCCACCTTGATGCCTCACGTCACACTCTCTTTATATTATCGAGTAATGTTCAATGGCAATAAAAAACTGGGCTCTCATTCAGGAGTTCCCCCAAGATCGATACTAGGCCCGGCCATCTTGATTTCGGTTTTCCGTTCTTTCCCGAAACAATTTCTGGCGAATGCTGATACGGTTACTTGGTAAAGGTCATTGCGGTATCCATTCCAGTGCCTGAGTCTCTGGTTAAGGAATTTTCCTAGTTAAGAAATTAAAACCATTTCTGTGTGATTTGTTTATTCTAATTTCTCAAGAAATAATATACCTACGACAGTAAACATTTTTAAGCCACTGGAAAACACCCCAAAGCACTGCCTGATAATTATTTTCCCACTGTTTTACTTCTGTACACATATAATCTCCTTTTCTCAATGAAGAAAATGTTTATGTTCGAAAGCAATATCGTTAGGGCACCGGATATAATTTAACGTGTAAATATCCCCTATCCCTGTTCATGCCAGTACTATGTGATAGGCAGTGCCCTTAAGGCGCCCGCCTATTGACCGTGTGTTAGTGTGGGTGAGGCACGGCGCCAAGGGCTATGTTGACTGGCTCATCTGGTGCGGTATCGCCTCTACCGCAAGACACAAATTGCGTGCAGTGGTATCGTAACGCCTGACTGACACTTTCAGTGGTGATTCCATCTCTTTATTGGTGCACAGTTTTAAGCTAAGTCCATTGCTTGCTCCTAGAGTAGTTTTACACGAATCCCGTGAGTAGTTTTTCAGATATAACAGGTCGAAAAAGCTGTTTTTAGTCATTTTGAGGAGCTCCGAAATTATTTTTTTTTAATCGTTATGAATCTTTGAAACTACTCTTCAGTCATCGTTTGAAGTGTATTTTCTTTTCGTACGTGGCCACACTGGGCGTATGTGGAACAGTTTATTTAAAAATCGTATTTACGAACACGCTGCAACACAGTTCAAGCACGTGGTAGGCGAGGCCCTTAAGATATCTGCGAACTTAGCTTGCAGTCGTAGAGTGTAAACGTGAAGCCGATGTAAAACAAATCTCGACGTATGCTTGAAAGGCAGTTCACTAGACAATAATAAAATTCTACGTAAAATGTATTGAGGAAAACTGTTACTTTGAAATGACATCCCGCCCTTGTCCAAGGTGTGTTTTCTTTCGTGCACTGACACATGTGGAATTGTTTTGCATAAAAAAAAAAAGAATTTACTATCACACTAAAATGCTTTTGAAGATATGTCATTATGTAATTCATTCTGATAGTTTAAGTTTTTTGTTCTTACCCAGGGAGCATCGGCGTATCGTGGTCGTGTTCCTAGGGATGCAGTGACAAGCAGTGACTATCTCAACACTGAGTTGTCTATGGGACCATTAGACTTGTAGCGTACAAGTGGCAAGGAACGTATTGTCGAGTAATACACCTCAGACTGCACAACATATGTTTATTGGATATGACCGGTAAGCAAACTGAGTCCCCGTGATCACAGAATATTTAGGAATACAGAAGTGAATTGGTCGGTAGGCTAGCGAACTCAAGTCACACACGCCAGCAAAATGGTTTCCCTGGTCAGCAATATGGCGGAGACGCCTACAGCCAATCAGCGTAAGGCGACTGCCCAGCTAGCCGGCAACCAGGCCAATAGGAAACCTGTAGTAACATGCAGTAGCCAAACATACACGGAACTGGTTTCAACAACCTCGGGCAGCCAATAAGCGGTAGGGTTCGCACGTACCAAATGTGCCGCCACGCCATTTCGCGTCTGTATTACTATCTAGTCTGTGACGTGATCAAAGCGTATGGTCGGAGCTTATATACTGCACGTCTTGGAAGACGAACACGATAGGCCACTGCTAGGGATGTACATCGCCCTAAGAAATAGCTGAAATACATAGTGTAATATCGGCCGCTGAAACAGGCAAAGTGGGTCCTACGTCCCTATCGGGACGTGTGTTCGATTCTATGTTCGTGCTGGGGGCAGTTTACTTATCGTCATGTCTCCGGTACCGCCTGGCGCTGGTTGACGTATGCTCGTCACGAACTGCAGTTGTGCAAGGACAGGGTTATTCTGCTTGCACATATCGCGCTGAAATCATACATTATTTATATCTGGCCTAAATACACATTTCTTCATTGCTTGGGCAGCAATCAGATAGTTTATTGGTTCCGCCGTAACCTTTTCAAAATCAGAAAGTTGTACGAACATAAATTTTATTTGGATGCTTTTCCGTTTGCAATTTGTTACAAATAGTTCCCACAGAATTATTTTTCTTTGTCTTTACTGCAGAGAAAATAGTTATTTGGTAAATGTTCCGTTAGTTTTTCCAAACTGATATCATTGACTGTTTGTAGATACAATAAAATTCCGTTTAGATATTTCTGGATGGAGTGAAAATTTTAACATATCCAGGAAAACTTCTTAAAAGGGTATAATTAATATAGTGTATATATCCATGGCAAAAGTTATACAAACTTATTTGGGGGAAAACTTCGGAAGACGGAACTTCTTAAGAGCGTTTTACTGTATTTCGGATTCTTTTTTCTTCTGTAATCTAATTCAAAAAATGAATTCTCCAGTTTTACTTTCATAAAATTTCGACCTTCACAATAGTTTTGAATATGAATCTGAATGTGCAAGTAATGACCTAGTTGCGTCAGTTTTATCGCTGATAAAATATAACTATTTAAGGACATACACATCAAGTTTAAATGAGGAAACAGTGTCTGAAAGAATTAATTCTCAGTGGACCAATTTAAAGGTAAAACTATAAAACAAAAAGTCTTCTAAGTTAATATGTATTAAGAAATACTACAATAGTAGGAATTCTCTCAGTTTTTTGGTGAAAATTGGAATTTTAGTATTAAGTTTCAGGCACTGTTACAATTTATCTGATCTGGGCACAACCAGGTTTGATAGGATTGGATGACTTGATAAATTTACTAATTTTTTCTTTCCGTACAAAATATTCTACACCAAATAAAATACACTTATCTCAATGTCATACACACTCTGTAGATCAATATTTAAAGTTAATTTTTATAAAATAAAAAATTACTTCTCTACCTCTCATACGTATACACACATAATCTGATTACATAAGTTTCTTTCTAGGAATGTCCCACTATTTACAGTGATAATGTTACCTCGTCCGTCTGTAAAATGCAAATACACTGTCCAGCCATGCTCCAACAGCCCCACACATGCCACAATGTCGCTTATTAAAGCGCTAATCTCGTGTAGCTCCTTGCCATCACCATTCTAAACTTAATTCCGACTGCCAAGTTCGCCACTTCCGCTCACTGGCTACACGCCACAGTAACTCTGGCCGCTGTGAGGTGGTATTTACAGTTCGCCTAGAACGTTCTCACATCTCGGGGAGCGACAAGACTCCGTTTGACGCAGCGCGAAGTTTCCAGATGATGCGATAACTTTCGATCACAGCCTAGCTTAGACACATGCTCATCAAGAATGGATGACTGGTGCATGCCTCTCTACAGCTTCTAACATACGCCACAAGCCCGTGCTGTCGGGAATGGAGAAAAGAGGTTGGTGGAGGAGAAGGTGGTGGCGTAGCTCGCCGACTCGCCTGCACGCTAGAGCTGTCTCTAGTTTCAGTATTAAGCGTCACAAATAAAACTACGGAAGTTTCCTCTAAGACTGATCCATAATATGACGAGAGTTACGCATCGATAGATTAAGCGTCAATTTTTACTTGATAGTAAAACACGCTTTAAATTTTTCGGATTTCAAATTGTCTTCCAAAAAATGATTTGATGCTATAGAGTAAATTTTTATAACCGCAGGATAAGGGACTAAAATACCTTTTTGTAGGGCAGTTTCACAGTAGTAATATATTTTATACCTAATCAACAAATGTCGCATAGTCTATTGAAACATAACACCGACCATTTTTTAGCATTCACTCCCCATTTAAGTTCCGTGGCTTCAAACGTCACTTTACGGCGAACAATCTATAAGACCTTGAACAGCGTGCGGGCTGTGACACAGCTGGTGATCAACCGACGACGAAGGCATCGCCCTAGAGGCACAGGATGAATGGAAAGTTGACCTGCATCACATCGGCGAAAACATCCCCTGTCCTTTATCCACAAACACAAGAAAAAAATAAAATATAGGCGTGTGGTATGGGGTTATTGAAGCTCGTATTTCAAATCTCGGCAGTGAATGGCTGGAAGGGGAAACAGGGGGGTGGGAGTGGTGCCGCCTCGCATTCAGGGGCCTACCTGTTATCACGTCCTAGGGGTGGGGGGTGATGCATCGCTCGGAGGGGGTGTGTTTCAGCGCGCGACAGCACCCCGCACTGGGCGCATCAATCACAATTCTGCCGCCAGGGTAGCGAGAGAGAGAGAGGTTTCGAGAAGGCGATGGAAAACACCACACATTCACACCTGCAACCCATCTTCCCACGCTCTCCCTGCTGATCAGGATATTTCCCATTTTTAAAATGAAAATAAAAAAAAAAAATATTAGTGTATGTTCTCGCCCGGTACCACGAATGGTGCCAAACTGTTACGTTTGTTACTATCTGGTCTCCGCGACTTCGTTCGCGGGAGTTTCAAGTTAATGTGGTTTTATTTCGGAAAGAAATAAGTTTTGAAAAATTCTCAAAGATGCAAAATGATAAGGTCATGAATGACCACACAAAGACACTACAGAAAATAAATTTTTTTTTGGCTATCCTGTTCTGCCTGTCTACTCAGTGTTGCTCATATACCCCATTTTATTCCCCCCTTCAACCTTACGGAGTATAATAATTATAATTTTTTTGGCAGATTCCTTCACAGACTCATAAAAATTTTTTGTTGATTTTTTTGGTTAACATTCCTTGTTCTGCCCATCTTCCTCATTCTGCCCCTCGTCCCTGTTCTGCCCATCGTCACCATTCTGCCTCTCGTCCCCGTTCTGCCACTTGTCACCATTCTGCTCCTCGTCACCATTCTGCCCATCTTCCCCGTTCTGCCCCTCGTCTACCATTCTGCCCCTCGTCCCCGTTCTGCCCCTCGTCCACGTTCTGCCCCTCGTCACCTTTCTGCCCCTCGTCTACGTTCTGCCCCTTGTCGCCATTCTGCCCCTCGTCACCATTCTGCCCCTCGTCACCATTCTGCCCCTCGTCACCATTCTGCCCCTCGTCCCCGTTCTGCCCCTCATCCACCATTCTGCCCCTCGTCTACCATTCTGCCCCTCGTCCCTGTTCTGCCCGTCGTCACAAAAGTTATTTGATAAATAAGTCCAGTGTTATTTATGAAGTACAATAAACATTTAAATTTATTTTTTTCCTTATTGAAAGTACAGCTACAAGGCTAGTCCTTGTAATTTTACAAACATATACTTTATATTTTATTACAAGGATAACCATTATAGTTTTACAAGGAATTTCTTTGGCAACTGGGTTTCCAAGGCTTTTCTTTGTAAAAGTACAACATTTTTTTCAGTGATAGTTATACATGAAAATATACTTCCCGTATACCACGCTACAGCACAGCTCTACTCGACAGCCCACTATGTCCGGAACTTGCAAGGCACTTGCTACATCGTTCCCGCGCTGTCTCCCGCACACAACAGCGATCCTTTCTTTCCGGTCTGGTTCCCTCGGGAACTGCCCCCAGCGGCAGTAAAACCTTCCTTCCTCTCCAGCTTCCTTTCTACGAGGACTCTATTTTTTTTCTTCGCGCGCAGAGGAAAGGTTACGTCCTACACATCAGCCCGCCCCCTCGCCGCCATAAATTCATAACACTGCTTGCTGAAGACAGCGACGTCATCTCCTTCGTCGGTACACTTGGCGCTAATGTAGAGCTGCTAGATGCCGTAACAGGTTAAATATATAAATAAATAGCGAGCCAAGACGTCGACGTACTCATGTTTCCACTGTGCTGCTTCGGGGTGGCGTTTTATACATTTCTTTGATCAGCCCAGGATGTAGGCACCAAAATATTTAGTAGCGATCTAAGAAAGAACGTTTTAAGGGCGTGGTTCACCTAGTTTTCAATGTTTTTTATATTTTTACATTTGTACCAGATATTAATTTTCGTA
This sequence comes from Medauroidea extradentata, assembly GCA_003012365.1. NCBI lineage: Eukaryota > Metazoa > Arthropoda > Insecta > Phasmatodea > Phasmatidae > Medauroidea > Medauroidea extradentata. The sequence goes on along the minus strand of PNEQ01116594.1, from coordinate 22,308 downwards.
TCTTAAATATGAAATGTGACTAAATCTTCCTCTTAGAAAATTTTTGTTTCTCTCATAGTTTTTGCGTAATGTGTCGTAAACCCAAAAAATTTGCCCTTTACGGTTTTATGTACGCCGCTAAAACCGACATACCAAAAAAAAAAAATCATAGTGTATAACAATGTTGTAGGCTATGATTTGACATATATATATATATATATATATATATATATATATATATATATATATATATATATAACAAAAAATAATACATTATTGTATTTAATAAAAAATTCTGAATTTTTAAATGAAAATTTAATAATAAAAAAATAAACATACAAATTTTATTTATTATTTTTATATATGTCTAATCATAGCCTACAACATTGTTATACACTGTGATTTTTTTTTGGTTTGGTATGCTAGTTGATTTCAGTGGCGTACATTAAACCGTAAAGGGCAACTGTTGACGTTTATAACTCATTACGCAAAAGCTATGAGAGATACAAACATTTTCTAGGAGGAAGATTTAGTCACAATTTATGTTTGAAATAAGAAAATTAATATCTGGTACTAATATAAAAATATCAAAAGACGTTGAAAACTGATGTGAACGCGCCCTTAACAAGCTATTACGAGAAAACAATGAGAGATAAAAAAATTTCACAAGAGCCAAATTTAGTCACATTTCGTGCCTAAAATAAGAAAAAATTATCTGACAAAATTGAAAAAAAAAAAAAAAAAAAAAAAAAACATGGTGAAAAATATCTGGTACAAATAAAAAAAAATGTTGTTGAAAATTGCGGTAGACCGCGCCCTCAAGGTCTTAATATGAGGCAGAGTTAGCGTATGTTGTTGTAGTCCGGCAGAGTCCTGCGTTGTGATGTTGGTGCAGTGTAGGGCTTAGCTCACCAACTGTCTCTCTGAATATGTGTTCGTTGGGTGTGTGATGAAACCTCCCACGAGACGGAGACAATCGAACATGCAGGCTGATGTGATGTAGTGTGCAGCCAGAATAACTCTTCCGTATCCTTGCTTCGTCCCCTTCCCCTAGAGGACGCGATGTGTAATCCGCATTATGCACATAACCACCCGCTCAAGTACAGTGCTGGATACTCACCTGTGCACACTATTCCCGACAAAGTAACCACTTCTGTAGTCCTAGCATTTTGTCATCGAGCGAGGTGGCGTTCCCCGAAATCATTCCAGGTGGATGCCGGGATGGATTCTTAACCAATGCCATGGCCGATCCTGTCTTTGTAAAAAGGTTGTGTAGCCCTCGTTCCAAGAGACGTTTATTTTTTTAGTTTATTTATTTATGCACGTACTTAAATTCAGCTCCAAGACCGGTTTACAATTTTCCGTGTCTAACCTGTTTTTATAGTCATCTTCACTACCAAGGAAAAAAAAATACAGTTGATAACTAGAGGTGATGGTATATCACGAAAACGTTTTGTGCCAACATAAACTTGAAAACGCTGTAAATAATTGTAACACACACGGTTGGGTGATATACGTCTGACACAACGTAGCCGTCTGTCATAGCCATCTTTAGTAGAAGGCCGCGGCCTTAGATCTGGCAACCCTGCCAGGAAGGGTTATTTTAACACTTCTTTTGTCTCGCCAAAGGCAGTGGCTTCCCCTGATTCGCCGGTATGTAGGGCAGAATAACGAATCAGGTACAGCCATTGTCTTTGGAGAGCTAAAAGAAGTGTTAAAGTGACCCTTCCTGGCAGGGTTGCCAGATCTAAGGCCGCGGCCTTCTACTAAAGACGGCTATGCGTCTGCAGACCGATAACAGGCATCAAGTATTACAATAGCGGGTTTCTTATTGGCTCAGTCAAATAGGGCAGTAGCTCCACGTACAAGGAAAAGCCAGTAATATTCTGGTAAGCTGAACGTACGTTGAAACCTAGCAAACAGTCAAGTTTTCCCGCGATAAACCATATTCTCTATTGATAACACAATGCAATGAGTAAAACAATAGAAGAGATCATTCGGTACATAATACAATATGTTAAACGAACAATAGACAATGAAATACAGGTCTCGAATACAGAACAATTCAGCGACTAATGTATAAATAAGGATCCATTGATACATTTTGAACGAAGCATAGGCCTACTGTGAGTAGCACATGCAGTATATGTAGTACTCGATGAAGTAATGTCTAGGGAATGTGTTGTCATGTCTGTTTAGCTGTAATTATATTCTTAACCATTTATTATCTTTCCATCGCTTGCTAATGCAAACAAGGTAGTTTAATAAGAATTTTAAATGTTTGTTCACAAGTTAAATTATATTCAGTGAGGAACAGTCACGTTTTGTCATATCGCATCTGGACAAGAATCATTTTCTGTATCGGGAAAAGGAAAATATCGCTGAATGACTAAAGATGCAGGAAAAATTGTGAATAGCCGTTATCGAGTGTTTTCTGTGAGTATTTATTATTTTTTTCTCACAGTTCTCAGGGTATTGAAATAACTGCCTCAAAGATTCTTTAACATTTTGTGGCACCGAAACGAATATAAAAGTCAGTGGCGACGTACACTGTTAAAAATTTTCTCCGTCGATTTACGGAATTTACGGTAAAAAATTCTCCAGATACCTCCGTGAATTCACGGAATCTTAGTTCTTATTCCAACAGAAGTTTCCGTAAAACAGTTTCGTCACACGGAACTGAGCCATATTTACATGTCTATAATGCGACAACTGCATTTATACAGATTTGCAGATTTACTGGAGATGTTATTAAAATATAACCGTAATATTTACATCTGTGTAACTTATAAATTTTCGATTTTTTCGTGCAAGTGTTCGCAGCAGACTTACGGACATATTACGTATGATTCCGTACTGTATATTTACTACAGACATTTCCGTATTTTACTTTTACGGACACTATTTCCGTATATTAACGGTACATTTCCGTTAAAATTTATCACGGTGTACATGAGAGTATTTCAAGTGATACTGAATGCTGGTGAAATGTTTGGTATGTTACTAAGGAGTACTAAACGACAGTTGCTAAAAAACACCTAAAAAAAATTGGTGGCACTGTTAAAAATAATTTTCGTTGTTTTACGGAGAAGTGCTGGTAAAAAATTCTCCAGAAGTGTCCGTTAATTTACGGAAGGCAACTAGCTCCACTTATGGAAACTCGCATATTTATGTGACTTCTTTAGGATGCAGGCGCATTAATGCGTTTGGTTATTTATTTAGTTCCTTCTCGTAGTTTTTCATGTGTTTAATTAATTAAACATAATTACTTATAACTGTGTTCCAAAATTACGTTTCCGCTAGTTAAACAGACGTTTCCGTAAAATTGTCCGGAAATTTACGGAAATTTTTAACAGTGTATATGTAGCTTCAACACGTACTGAGCTACATAGACAGTAATTTCACATTTGAGTAGCAGATAGTGGACAAACAGTCGGGCTTGAGTATGTATAGTGCAATGGAGTCTAGCCTGCAGGTAATTGAATTCAAAACATTTTCCAGTCCCTACATGCTTGCTGCTGCCGTGCCTCTGAGGAAGCAGCGCCCGCGTACCTGATCGTAAAATGACGTGGTCTATTAAACTAAAATGTATAACACACGAGGTGACACACTCTTAAGGCGGCCGCCTACCTCACGCTTCAAATGCGTTGCAGTGTGTTCGTAAACAGGTTTTTTTCTACGAAAATATTCCACGTGTGCCCATTTTGCCAACGCACGAAAAGAAAACAAACTTCAGACAAGGTCGGAACATCACTGTTAAGACGCCACACTCTTTAAGAATACTGTTTCAAAGTCCTCAAACATGGCTAATAACGGCATTTTCAGACTGAAGTACTTCAAATTGTAGTAACCGGATGTATGTGAAACTCATATTGCGACCTGCACTGAACTTAGTTGCAGACTTTCAACCAGTAAAATTATATGGTAACAGCTTAGTGTCCCATAGTAAAAACCGTTCGGCGGGAAGCTTGCACGCTAGTTCAGCGCTTGGCTTGTTGAGGCGACGCGCTTCAAGGTCGACCTTACTGCTCCGTCGCTCTTGAGCCTCTCACGCGCGGGCAGGCGGCAGCCTTAAGCTATGAAAAAAATTTCTGGACTCATTCACAAACTGTCGAGGCGCTATGTTTTCTAATATCGCGCTCCGATATACAAGCTGACCACAGGAGCAGCCGTGTTCATGACTATGTAGAATATTGAGGAGGGCGGTTAGGGGTTGGAGTGAGGGGTGTACAACCCTGCACCACGGCGCGGTTCCATGATTATGAAGCTCACACCCTTCACCCTCTCTCCGGCTATCTAACCCCTTAAAACCGTCCAATAAAGCGCCTGTGTTTTGTTGTTCGTGGGAGCTCCTTTATGCGGCAGCAGGAACTCAATCCCCTGCTACAAACCCCTCTCCGCTTCCACCCCCTAACCGAGACCCATAGTTTTCAAGGGGACCCCTTCAGAGTCTCGGGGACAAATAAAAACTACCCTAGATAACGACCCTTATGCGACTTCTAATTTCCCGAATAGCGAACAGATGAGGTAGCAAAGGGCAAGTATTGGTGCTTGATGTCGAGTGTTGGGTTCCACTCTGGAGCCGCGTTAACCGTGAAATAGAATTGCGCAGTGTCAGGTGTGAAATGGTGACGGCAGCCATTAGTGTCTAACTAGTAGCACGAACCCATGGAGGTTTTGCAAGAAGTTTTTTTCCCTGTTTTATACCCAGCCTCATAATTTTACAGTTCTACTGAGCTGTTGTCTAGCTCTACTGGACTCTATCCGAATGCTGTAAATAATCTTTATGAAAAAACTAATGTCTCTATATGCCAAGTTTAAAGTTAGTAATTTAAAGCAAGAATTTATCTACTTCTATTAAATTATAAAATCAAATATGGCTTCAAAAAAACTATTTGGTCGTATTTGTAAAATTATGATTTTAATGTCATCATTTTATGAATTTGGTGTAATATCAAAAAAAAAAAAAAAAAAAATGCTACCTGGCTTGCAGCCACAGGATGGCGTAAATTGGGAATCTATTTCAAATTAAATCATAAGACATGTTAAAATGATTATTCCTCTAAGCATAATAAATCCAAAACATACTAAAAACTTTATCAGAAATGTAAAGCGGTGCACCTAATTTACAACACGCTTAATTTTTTTCGATTGATATATTTTAAAATGTTTAAGGAAAGCATATTAAAAATTAAATTGTCTTAAAATATTTTCTTTTTTATTTTTCAAATAATAGATCTCTCTACAATATATTACTTGAAAGTAAATGTTACTCTTACGAAAAAATTTAGCTCAGCCAATTTTCCCATAATTACATTTCAAAGTCAACATTTGCATATTTTTACTTCATACAAAACTTGAAAACAAGTAAACATTATAAAATAAAATAAAAACATATGAAAACTACATGTGACTGTCTACGGCTTGAAGCATATAAGAACCGTTTATAAAATATTTTTATATTTAAAACAAATTGCTAAATGTTACACAAGTAGCAAAATATTGATTTTTATTAATACAAAAAATTTTCTACTTGGTTTTTATATACTTCAAGCCGTAGACTGTAACATGTAGTTTTCATGTGATTTTTTTTTTTTTTTTTTCATTTCATTATATTTACTGGTTTTCAAGTTTTGTATGAAGTAAAAAAATGACATTATGGGGAAATTGGCTGAGCTCATTTTTTTCGCAAGAGGAAAATGTTTTCCTAAGTAACGTATATATAAAACTAACATTATTTCATTCAAATATAATTTTTTTTTGCCCGCGTGAACACTCTTAACCATATTGAATAAATCAGTAGCATCCCATGGAGAAATATATATATATATATATTTTTTTTTCCTTTCCTCAGAGTATCTGTAGACATCCATCAATGTTAGAGATTCGTTATTGCACTTAAATATAAGGTATACAAAATTGTTTGCCTAAATGTGCTGTAATGTATCAGTTAGGGCTTAGTGTGAAATTATCCACAAGCCCAGATGCTGCTAATAATGTGTACACACATACACACACATATTATTTCTCATAATACAATCTATGTAAAACTGATGTGTATATGCAAATGTAAATATAAGTCTTGTTTTGTATCCAACAATATACAGAGTAAATAAAAATTTTGTACTTTTACAAAAAGGTTTTTGGAACACTACGAAAATATTTTGTAAAATTTACAAAAATCTTGTAAATTGACACATTTCTTTGTACATTTACAAACATTTCTGTAAATCTACAAACAAATTTTGTATATTTACAGCTAATATCTGGTTCATTTTACAATAATTACTTGTAGTGTTACGAACATTTTTTTTTGGAAACTAGTTTCCAAAAAATTTTTTGTATAAGTATGAAATGTTTTGTAAAATGAGAAAGGTCTCCTACGTTTATTTTGTTTTAGTTCGAAAAATCTGCTCATTAGCATTATTTTACTAGTTCCCAAAGTTGTTTACAATATTTGTAACCACTTTAAAAATGTTTCTGACATTTTAATTTTACTATCTGACTGATAATGTTCTGATATTACGTTACAAGATTTTCCTTGTAAATGAACAATTTTTTTTACTGTGCACTCTATCCTTCTGTATTAATGTAGTTCGTAAAACTGATGAGTAAATATGTAAATAATTATCTGTTATTCACAATCTCCACCCTCCCCCTCTAACCCCGCCCATAATCCTACAATAGTACTATTTCTGTATGCGAGCTGAAGCTCTTGGAAACATTCCCAATAAAAATATTCTTCTAGAATTTTCGCGCAGATTATAATTTGTTTGAAATTATTGCTTTTGGAACTAACTTATTAGAAAGTTATTATTTTTTAACAATGATTACTCATTTATACGTCTTTCCTTATACAAGTCGCTAAACTAGCGTGCAGTCTTATCTTCGATAACTAGTCTTTACGATTCATTCAGTGGTGAGCCTTTCATTTTATGACGTAATATTGAAGCTAAAGTTGTACTGTACACACCTATATATTTTAAAAATATTCTGGGCCAAGATTTTTGTACACAAAAATGACCACAAAACCACTCATTTTTGCCAACGTAATAGTAAATTTGAAAGATGACTCTAAGTCTTGAAATGGTTACGCACGTGTAAAGTTATTTTAATGCTATTCCTAAGGCGACAGCTTACGCTTGCTGATTAGTTTTCGAATATTCTTGTAACGACCGAAGCACAGTGTCATAGCCATCCTTAGTAGAAGGCAGCGGCCTTAGATCTGGCAACCCTGCCAGGAAGGGTCACTTTAACACTTCTTGTAGCTCTCCAAAGACAATGGCTGTACCTGATTCGTTATTCTGCCCTTCATACCGGCGAATCAGGAGAAGCCACTGCCTTAGGCGATACAAAAGAAGTGTTAAAATGACCCTTCCTGCCAGGGTTGCCAGATGTAAGGCCGCGGCCTTCTGCTAAAGGTGGCTATGGTTGTGGTCGAAAGATCGTCCCTCGTGTGCGGCATTGTTCTGTGCAGTAATCGATATAACCGTGGTCGAGGTATAGTAGGGTTGAGGTACTCATGCCGACCCTGAGGGCCCGCGTGTCCTTGTTCGCAGACAGCTGCTGTGGTCCTCACGCCTCAGGGCTGATGGCGCGACGTGGCCGCTGTAGACGCGGATAACTAGCTAACTGTACTGTACCATGGGAACAAGCACTGACGGTGTCATCAAATATTGTACAAGGACAATATACACGATGTTTAAAAATGATATCTGAAATGGTGAGACATCCATATACTATACGTATCACAGAGTATAATTCAGTTACCATTTTTTTAAACATCCTCAAGGAACCTCATAAGAACAACATGAGACTTTTTTTTTGTACCAGCTCGCGCCGATATGAGCGCTGTTCCTTCTGCAGCATCACATTGCTCTATGGGTAGTTTTAGTTTTATATTGTGTTATGTATAAATTTAAATGTGGTAGTGATTTTAGAATACAGGCATACTCTGTTTGGTACATAGAGGTAATGTATAGTAGAGGGAACATGACGTCACAAATGTGTGTCCAACATGGTCTCGAGAGTTTGGTGATGTTTATTTATGGTTTCTCGGCGTAAAAATGCAGTCGTGTTGTTTGGAACTCATGGCGTACCTTCCAGAATATATAATTAGTCATGTGGCGTCACCAAGATCTCGGTTCAAAACCTTATAGTAAGTGTGTAGCTAATATTTACTTTTTATTAAAAAAAAAGCTAGGTTAAAGAAAACAGTAACGTGGCAAACATTGTTTACATTTGACGTTCTTGGGTAGCCAATAAGCAGCGAAGTTCGTCCTCATCAAACGAGCCGCCACGTCATTTCACGTCTGTATTACTGTCTAGTCTGTGACTAGGACAGTCAAGAAGTGACAGGCAGCAGGTCCCCGATGCAGTGTTGCCACATTCAAGGCTCCCGGCCTTCCACTAAAGACGGTCCTAGAGGTACGTAAATTTCGCAGATACATTCCAGGTCAGGTTGAACGCCAATTATGTATACTTCATTGTCATGTGTGTGACTTGCTGGCGGCTGTTACGAAACGCTTTTGACTACTGCAAGCCAGTAGTAAATAAGGAAATAATGCGAAGTGCTATCACTTGCTACCTGCTTGTACGGTTATAAGCCAATAGATAATCGATTGTGGCCAGTGGATGTATAGGACTGACAAGTCTAGGCTGCTGCCAGATGAATCCGCGAAATTGACGTATCTCTAGCCATGACATAATCCTCAACACTGCCCAAGATATCTACACTCATTCAACGATGAACTATCGGTTACACGTGCGAACTAAAAGCCAAATCTTGGTGGAAAGATGGACAATGAAAGAAGTCTAACCTGCATGTTACTACGATCGCCAGACATTCCTTATTACGAGGGTACCGTAGCCAGGAACGCAGCCGAGGGCGGAACAAGGTGCCGGAGGATGTTTTAACATAATCTCGGGCCAAGACTATAAAGACTTGCCATGAGGCAGCGCGAAAGAGCCGCTGCAAGATGTGAAGGAGTGCTGGGCGTCGCCGACATTGAGCCAGAGGATCGTCACAGGCGTGAAGGGACAGCCAGCTTCGGTGTCCAGGGGAGCACAGCCAGGCCAGCGATCCGTCCTAGGTGTTCGCAGCGCGAGACATCCGCGAGAGACGTAGGTCTCCATGCCAGTTGGCTTTGGGGCGTGGGTACATAATTCAACGCTAAAAGCATTAATCCATAACTGTAGGTTTCCTGAAGCCAATTTGCAAAAATTAAACAATAGCAATTCTAGTCAATAGTTTTAGTCAACGTTTTAAATAAAATAGTTTCCAGGGTTATGAAATTCTGAGGCACAATCTCTGACGCCGGAAACTCGTGCATTTAACTGCGGCGCAAGAGATTATGCGTAAAGAATTAGTAATTTTGGATAAATATTTACTCGTAAAGTTGGCAAATACCATTATCTAGGATTTACATAGAGTATTTTACCCATATTGGCTTCGAAAAAAGCTTAGAAATCAATTGAAGTTTTCAGCGTTCATTTATCTATCCATAATGTACTCTTAAGTAGATTGTGCCTATAGAGGCATCGAAGATTCCAAGGTGCAGTGGTCTTAATAAAAAGGGTTTAGCGAAATATTGGCGTTAACCGTTAAACTCATTAGACTATTCCTCGCTATCATCCGCTTAGGGAATGAACTTAGATGGAAGAGACCTCCTAGGTCAACCAGGTAGAGATTACAACACTGGTGGAGGAAGCCTTTTGCTCCTCACCTCTACCTCTCACCTCCAAAACACTAATGGACACGGGGCCGCCACCAAGACGATCCGGGTTCAATTCCCGGCGAGGTGGGTACCCGGATTTTCGCAAGTGGGAATCGTGCCGGAAGAAGCCGTTGGTCGGCGGGTTTTCTTGGGGATCTCCCATTTCCCCCGCCCTTTCATTTCATGCTCCATTATCCCCTTGAGTCACCCCTCAACAGCGCTAAAGATGTTAAGCGCTGACCAAAATCTCTCACTCACTCACTAATGGGTAGGGAAAGAAACATTTCCCCAATTTAATGTCCTGCATGTTACAATACACTGCCGTGTGTATACTCGAGCCTTGGTCTTATGATCATCAGTTCAGGGTGGCCACCCCCCTGCAAAACCTGTCATTATCAGGAAAATTGTGGCCACCTGGAAATATCGGGGAGTTTTTGGTCCATCTGAGAGGTTTCAGGGAATTTACATCGCTCGTTCATTTTGAGCTTCCGCAAAAGTCACAGGAATGCAAATTAATGGAGTTTTGAGAGCATTAGCATATTTGTTTTAAAAATAACACTCCACTGTTAAGTTCGTAGTTGTTTATGCTGAATGTTTTGTTAAGTTCAAAGGCAGTAGTGTCAGAAAGGACTTGTAATTTTTACCATTATTGAAAAATGTAGAATGAAATGCCAGAATTTTTTCATACATGTGAAAATTAAGGAAATTTTTTGTTTTTGTCTGGGAAATCTGAAAAAGAAAATCAGATAATTTTCTTTGTTGCAATGAGTGGTTAGCCTGTAAGTTGTGATCTTTGAAAGAACTGTGCAATGGGAGTGGACTCGTGTTCCTGAACCCTGTGTGTCTAACTGATGACGGGAACAGATTCCAGTTCCCGAAACGTCGTTTATACTGACTGTCTGGAAAACTACTGTGTTTTGTTTCGTCTCATCTTTTGTGTCGTTTGTTGTTTTTTCTGTTTGTGTCCGACATCTTTGTGTTTTGTTCAGTCTCATCGTTGTGTCGTTTGCTGTATTTCTGTTTGTGTTTTTGTTTCGTCTCATCGTTGTGTCGCTTGTCAACTTATATTTCTTTTTTTAATATTTTTGTTATTTCTTTCATTTTTTGTTTGTTCCTTGTTTTATCTGACCAGATTCCAGTTTCGGATTTTCATGTTGTGTATGTATCCTGATGACTTAAGCATATTTTTCTTATTTATGTTTTCTTGTCTTATTTTTATTTTTAGTTTTCTTTTAACAGTCATTTATTTCGCAATGGAGTATGTCCAAGCAAATAAATAAATCCAGCCTGTAAGTTGCTACTTACAGGAATAGCAGACAATTAATTAACAGGGATTTAGCTTAAGAATGCATAGGACATTATTTTCTAGCATGCAGGTCATTGAGATCGAGGACTTTTTCCTTTCCCTGCTATTGGCTGTTTCACTAACTGGCTGGACGAATAAAAATAAAAGGACAAGTTAATTTAACTTTGGTATCAGCGGGTGCATGTAGTTGGTTCGTCTACGGTGGTCTTGTAGTGCTGAAAGCCACTCTAGCCCTAAGTGCTCTGAAATTGCGCTCTTCAAGAGCGCACTCAGCTTTCCCCAGGTAGGACGAGTCGTCGCCATTGCCACTCATACAACGCCAGCCCGCTCGTAGCATACTCAGCTTTTTTTAACGTCCTCGCGAGATGCATTTCTTAGAGACACTCAACATGTACGTCAACGATAAAAAGGGAACACCACTCACCGCCAAAATTAAGTAATTTCGTTTCTTGTTTAGAGTGTTTTTCAGTGTTTACTATACAGATTGTAAATTTATTGTATTATTAGATATCTGTATTATATTAACCGTGATACGTGTGAACAGTTTCGGGACAAATCACACACGCTGTGTGTCCAAGCCGTGCAGTTCGAACTGGGCCTGTTGAAGAGAGAAACGATGCTACAAATAAACGATAGCCAATGTTGATACAGAACATTCATTGTTATATACATCACGTTGGAGCCTAGCAAACAGTCAAGTATTCCCGCGATTTTCCAGTGTCTCTAGCAATTAGCATTAGCTGAGTCAAACGAGACACAATTACATAAACACACTACAAAAAAATTGCCAACTGTTAACTTTTCCTTAACTAAATCAGTTTCCAGGACCATCTACACCACCTTTGTACTGTCATATATTGTCAGGGACTTGCAAATTTCGCGTTAACTGAAGAAAAAATACATTAGTCAAGTTACTGTGTTTGGTCATCTGACTTACTGTTGTTGGTCGACCGTTAGTGTGGTGTACCTGATGGATAGAGATGATGGTGTATCGCGAAAATATGTGGTGCCAGCGTACCCTTGAAAAACATTGTAGATTCTTGCAACATGCATGATTGAGTGATAACACGTCATGACACTCCATAGCTGTCTGCAGACCAATAACAGGCATTAAGTGCGTGGTCTACTGCAATTTTCATCACCATTTTTAAAATTTTTTATTTGTACCAGACCTTATTTTTTTCTTACTTTAGACACAAAATGTGACTAAATTTGGTTCTTATTAAATTTTTTTTATCTCTCGTAGTTTTCACGTAATGGCTTGTTAAAGTCATATTTTGCATGTTTCCGTTTTAACGGCTACACTAAAACCAACTGATATAGCAAACTAAAAAAAAATCACAGTGGATAAAGACATTACAGGCTATAATGCCATGCTCATAAAAATAAAGAATAAAAATTATTTGTATTAAAAAAAATGCTGAAACAGAAAATATTAAAATTTCAACAATTTTTTTTTCTAAATACAAATAATTTTTATTCTTTATTCTTATGAGCATGACATTGTAGCCTGCAATGTCTTTATCCACTGTTATTTTGTTTTTAGTTTGGTATATCAGTTGGTTTCAGTGTAGTCGTCAAAACGTAAACATGCAAAATATGACTACAACAAGCCATTACGCGAAAACTATGAGAGATAAAAAAATTTCATAAGAGCCAAATTTAGTCACACTTTGTGTCTGAAATAAAAAAAAATATATCTGGTACAAATAAAACTGAATAAATGGTGATGAAAATTGCGGTAGACCGCGCCCTTAAGTATTACCACTAGCAGGATTCTTACTGGCTCAGTCAAGTAGGTTAACAGGCAAAAGCCAGTAATCTTCTGGTAAGCTGAACGTACGTTGAAACCCAATAAATAGTCGTGTCTACTGATGTACCTTTTCCACAATTGATGCAAGGTCAACTGCAAAATCCCCATTGACCTGTTATATGGGTGTACATACGTAGATACAAAAGCCGTAAGGTAATAACTAGGGCTAGGAATATTTCGCGAGTTCAACGACCAACGTGCTAGAATCCATTATCCTGTGTATACCGAAGCCCTACCATTTGTCCATTACCTGCTACTCATTCAGACAGCAGACAATGAACGAATATACGGGGCTTGAGTATGTATAGGACATTGGATTCTAGCCTGCAGTCATTGAACTAGCGAATTATTCCTAGTCCTAGTAATAACGTCACGAATTGTGTCCCAGTGAGTATAGGTAGAGACACAGGAAAATCGCGGGAATAGTTGACTGTTTGCTAGGCTCCAACGTGATGTATATAACACTGAATGTTTTGTATCGACATTGGCTATCGTTTATTTGTAGCATTGTTTCTCTCTACAACAGGCCCAGTTAGAACTGTACAGCTTGGACACACAGCGTGTGTGATTTGTCCCAAAACGGTTCACACGTGTCGCGGTTAATATAATATAGTTTATTGGAGACTATCTTAAACATTTTCGCGATATTCCAGTGTCTCTACGTATAGGTCAGTAAAATCCCTAACACGTAATAACGTAATAATCCTGGTAGAGGCCATTCAAGATAAAGTGAGCAATTTTAAAACCTTTCATACTTTTTTTTTTACTTTCAGTTAAATTATAATTTCCTGCCACATTTTAATAGAAACAAAAATGTCGACGCAACAATCAAAGTTGATTGTACCGTAGTCAATAGTTACCGTCTCAGCTCACAGTTAATATAGGTATTTTTGTTATTAGTTTTGCCATGATTGCCTTCAAAAATGTACGGTTCATCGTGAACCGCCTATATTAACAAAATTGTATGCTGTTTTTTTACAGTGTAGGCTTTTTAAGGTCGAGGTCTTGACCACTTGCGTGTGGTTGATGCGAGTACGGAGCAGCGGTGGAATTCTAAGGTGGGTAGAAACGGGAGCACGCCGAGGAAACCCGCAGGCGTATGGCAACATCCGCCACGTTTCCCACATGTGATAATCGGGCTCGACCTCGCCGGAGATCGAATCCGGATTGACGTGCCGGAGTGCGACATATTTCGTAAGTGTTAGACCAGTGTTAAGGCGCCCGACTGGTGGCCGTGTGTTAGTGTGAGTGAGGCACGACTCCAAGGGCGATGTTGTCCGGCTCATCTGGTGAGGTATCGCTTCTACAGCAAGACACTGAAACGGCGAGCAGTGGTATCGTAGGACACTCGCCTGACTGTCACTTTCAGAGGTGACCCTGTCTTTTATTGGTGGAAAGTTTTAAGTACGGTCCAATACACCTCTCTATTGTAGTTTCACAAGAATCCCTTCAGTTGTTGTTTGAATATAAAATATTGAAAAAGCCGTTTTTAGTCATTTTGAGGTGCTCTGAAATGATCTTTCTAATTAACGTGATGTTTTAAAACTACTATTCCGAGGTAGTTTGAAGTGTTTGTTCATTTCGTAAATCCACACATTAGAAACACGTTTAGTATTTTCTTAGATAAAAACGTTCTGCTAGCACGCTGCAACGCTGGTTACAAGACAGACAGGCGGACGCCTTAATACACAACTTTCTACTCAGGTTTTACAAAAACATCCGACTTTGCGCCGGAATGTTTCTCACTCTCTGTGTTCGAACTTTTTTTTTAAATATATAGCTGGACGGAGAGTGCTTGCAGCAACGGAGTCTCATCAATCACAGGAACGCCAGTTGACCAACTAGCTGGATGAATTGCACATTGAGGGTTGCGTATGAAAGCACATGATGAATGAACGGCACGAGTGACAGTAGCTGTTTTCATTTCAACAAAAAAAAATCAATTGGACAATATGCACGTTTCTACTTGGAAACCGTTAAGAATCCAAATGTCACTTCTTTCTGACGTCTAATTATTTTAGTGAAAAGAAAATATTTCTTTTCGTCAAAAATAATTTAACAATACTCGTTAGGGGAAAAATTAATGCACTAGTGAAATAGGGCTTGGTTGTTCAAATATTTTCGAGTCTCTAGTATTGGCTGCACAAGTATCCTATGTATAGCCTGTTCACTATAGACTGAGCTCTAAGCATACATTGTAATCAATAAAAAATATTTTTATTGGGCAAATATAGTCTATGTTAATTATTGAGAGTGTTGATATGTTCACACTGGTTTTTAGTTAGCCTACATGGAAGTTTTGATATTAAAAATAGTAAAGATGGCTGCAAAATGGATGAAAGAAAACATTATGCAGTGCTCACTTTATTGTGAATGGTCTGTAATGACGTGTATTGTGAAAATATCTGTTTTCATATCCCCTTCGTCGTTAATACATCACGAGTCACGTAATCGTGGGGTCCACCAAACTTCGACACAAAAAATGTTTAAATGAACAAAAGGGAAAAGGTAATTAGTACATAGCCGCGTACGTGATCGAACAAGCACGTAATATCTCATTTGTCATCGCAGACAGAAAATAAAAATAGGTACGAAACGGAGGAAAATGTTTGCCACACACTTTTATTATGATTCAAAGTATTCGGAACGTCCTTGTCTAACATTTTCTGTTTGAACATTCTGGTCTTGCGACCAATATTACCTAGATAACTCTATCAATTTACATTCTGTGTACTCTTCAAGGCACGCAATAGAAAAACCCTTATAACAATAATTAGAGATAATGGTTTATCGCGGGAAAATTTGACTATTTGCTAGGTTTCAACGCGCGTTCAGCTTATGAAAAGATGATTGGCCTTAGCTTGTACGTAGAGCTGTTGTCCTATTTGACTGAACCAATGAGTCCCGATATTGTAATATTTAAAGCCAGTTGTTGGTCTGCAGTCAGCTACGCTGTGAGAAGTATCACTGAATCATATAATTCGATAGTGTTAAGGTAAAACGCCGTAACCCTCAAATTAGGCGAGAATGAGATAACGATTTTCTTATTGTTTTATAGGTACGTAAAATGCTGTAACTCGACAATGAATTGAAGGCCTTGGTGGTTGAAGGGGGCATGTCACATTTATGAACTTCTAAGAAACGCGCAATAAAAAAACATTTTAGGAGAAAAATGGCCAATGTGCGTTTAAAACTTCACAAGACTTGTAATATGTTCGTAACATATGTACAACAAATCATCAAGATTCATAAAGTTGGATAAGCTTTTAATTGCTTTTCTCTCCGAAGTTAACAAATGTAACATGCTTCCTTCATCCACCAAACCCTTAAATTGTATCAACCTAATAAATAGTTTAATCTTCTACCCAAAATATTCCTTTAATTCACAGGTAACAGTTTTTTTTATCTCCTCAAAAGTTTGTCAAATATGGGTTACAGGGTTTTACCTTAACGCCATCGATATGCTGCAAGAAAGTAGCTACAATGTTTTCAAGGGTATGTTGGCACAAAACATTTTCCCGGTGTACCATCACCTCTACCAATAAATTACTAAGAACCCTGAATCTTTACTGAAATATATTTTCACCAACTTGTTTATACCTTTAGTGTACATGTGCAGTTCTTCTTCATGGCCAGTGATTAGATGTTCAATCTTCGTCGCGTCTTGGGGTTATGTCCGCTTATCACAGATGTGAGGTGACGTAATAGGCGTATTCTGATTGGCTCAGTCAAATAAGCACTAAGCCACGCTGTCAATAACTACGAAGCACAGCTACAGGTGTGGACGTATGGCCACTCTGGACCACAAATTTTGCAATTATATAATTTTAACAAACACTATTTAACTTTTACATTAATAACAATTACTCGCAAATAGAATATTTTCCGGTTCCATATTTTTCGTATTAGCAGACGTCAAAGAGGTGATTCGACCATTTTCCCAACTTGCCCAAAGTAAAAACAATTCAAACGATGTGAATGAAATAAATGGACGACTTGAAACGAGGCGGAGTTTCGGTCTGATGTGGGATACAATTCCTACCTCCATGTATACAGCAACCGAACATAACCTTGATACAGGCGTTTGGAACCTTGATACAGGCGTTTGGCTTCACATGTCCAGGATGAGATGTATGCAAAGAAAATTGATTGTTTGTTTGGAACTTGCCACTATTTCAGGTAAACATTGATCTTATGCATATGCTTATCTTAACCATTTAATGAAACTGATATGTTTTTCGTTTGCATGCAAGTCTATGAGCACACAAGATGTTTGGTTTCTGCCATTACCAACTAACAAATCAGCATGTTTGTAAACAAGCTCTGTTACTCACAATACTCTCCCCCTGCAGTGTGACGTCAGAGGGCGTGTACCACAAGTCCTCCGAATGTATTAAGCTACGTAATGACACCTTTGTAATTTTACGTAATTTTTAAATAAAAATATTGAATTTGTCTGAATGTTTGCGTATTTTTTAAATAATAATGTTTACATGAAATAACAAACGTGTCATTCTGTAGCTTAATACATCCACTCCCACCGAAAATTATTTCATACGTATAGTTTGAATAGTTCTGACCTTTTCCGCTACTTTGGCATGTGCTTGCGCGTGAACTGTGAAACAGACAGATAACGTATTTGTTTTAAATCACTATTAATGTAATGTGTGAGAGTTGGACAGTGTTCGGTACAATTATTCAATTACGAATTTTTTTTTTGTGCAGAGCAGTCATAAGTAGGGACGTGAAAAATTCTCGTTTTCTTTTAGACACAAGCTAGATTTCCACTAACTGTAAGTTCGTGCCACTTCCACGATTTGTCCTTGAATAAATTGACACCTCGTGTAAATCGCTGAGCCAATAAAAAAAAGTGTAACTAAATGCAGGTCCATATCACTGTGTCAGCGAGCACCTCATGAGCTGATACTGTGTACTAGTGAGCAAATTAGAGATGATGGCTAGACACACTGGTATATCCGGGAAAAGTTGATTGTTTGCTAGGCTCCAACATACTATGTATAACACTGAAGGTTTGGCACCTATGTTGGCTAGCGTTGATATGAAGCACCGTGTCCCTCTTGAACAGACCCAACTAGAACTGAACAGTTTTAACACACAACGTGTGTGATTTGCCAGAAAAAAAACTGTTCACACGTGTCACGACTGAGGTACTACAGTGTATTGGAGACTATATTAAATATTTTCGCGATTTTTCAGTGTCTCTAATGACGGTTTATCACGAAAATAATTAATGCCAACATGCCCTTGAAAAAAAATTGAAGTCTTGCAACGTGTATGCTTGGGCGATGCGCGTTTGATCCAACGTAGCAGTCTGCAGACGAATATTAGGCATACAATAATACAACAGCAGGATTATAACTGGCTAGAGTTTAATAGGGTAACAGCCCCATGTACAAGCGAAAGCCGTTAATATTTGGGTAAGCAGAAAGTACATTGAAATCCACAAAACAGTCAAGTTTTCACGCGATAAGCCATTATATATATATGGTACGTATATATTCTTGGAGGCTAGCCTTCAGGTCAGTGAATCCGCGAATTCTTCCCGTCTCCAGTCATAAGCATTGAAACAAGCTGATGAAGAAATCGTTTAGCGAAAACTCAGGGTACCTACCAATAATATATTTGCAACAAAATCCGCGTCCTATCACGACTCCTCACAGTTGAAAGTATCGGCGAACGTGCAAATACCATCTGCCTGAGAACACGAACAACTATGAATTCTACCCTGTTGTTATCTAATCTCGTAAATTTTTCGTATTCTTGCCAATGCTTGGTGGAATGAGATATTGGGAATCTGCTTCCAAGATACACAGCAGCCCTGCGGCGTAAGAATAGCTGGAAAACGGCATATGGGATACGAAGACCTTCCCAGCGCCCAGTTTCCCTCGTTGTAAATAACCCTTACTGGCAATAACAGTTGCTGTTCGCCAAAAGGCGTAACTTATGACTGCAGGTTTCAAAAGAGAGATATGACAATGAATCCCAGTAAACTACCAACATATATCTGAAAATGAAAGTAATTTTTGGACACCAACCGGTGCTATACATCACTATACTATGTGCCAATCGTTACACGTGTATAAAATATTCTTCAGCTTTGAATCCGTTCTCAAAAAAATATTTCCGTTTATATCCTGTTGTTATGAATACTGACTATAAGACTAAAATATTTTTGGAAGCCTGTTTAAAATCTTAAAACGTTTTAGCATGTGATGCTGATACCTTATAATTGGCACATAGTCTGCTTATGCATAACACCGGCCAGTTAAAATGTCAGTCGAACATGAAGTTACATGTTAGTAATAACAATTGTTAGAACTGCTTTGAACACGAAGAGTAAGCATTTCTTTTCTCAGGTGGCTATGAATTTTCATATATATATATATATAGTATGTGTGTATATAAATGTGTGTGCATATATGTATATATACATATAGTATGTGTGTGTGTTGTATGATTAAACAAGCATGTAATGTGCAAGAATGAATCTTTTGCCTTAATTTACACAAAATTCATTCATTCAAGACACTACGTTTTTACAAGTGAAAGCTGTAACATCGGAGACAATCAGAAATTGTTCCAAATCTAAAGGGTTTAGATGATATTGGTTTTAGTATGGTTTAGTCCCTACAAGGTACTTAAACTATGCTCAGGTGCAAGGTAGTATAAAGTTGGTAATTATTTTTAAAATAAGATACGAGGGTAAGTTTTGATAATGGCAGTATATTGATAATCAAAGGAAATTCATGTATTTAATTTGAATATACACTAAACATTTTCAGGCAGAGAAACAACGAACTGAATTCGAAAGTATAGTTATAGGCAAAACATCATCGTTAATTGTAAAAGAACAAATATTTCGAATTTTTGTCGGTTGTGAAATATGTCGAGGGAAACCACTAAACTGCAAATTGGAAGTTGTTTATAGTAACAGTAAACACCAAGAATGAATTTGTGGCAAGTAAAAATTTCTAAAAATATATAACAAAATATTTTCTTTCGTTGATTGTAAATTCAGATTTGTTATAACTGTACGGTATAGCGTAACATTACCTAGGAACAAATTATAAAGCGAAATTACTAAAAGGGAAAACGTACTTGATTTCAGTTTAGGTATGGATAAAGTTATTAAGTACACGACAATTTCTTACTAAAACTACGTAAATTTTGGACAAAGTTCCAGTTAATCCATAAAAACGTCCCGGTGGCGAGTTAGAAAAAAAGGGAAAAATAAAAATGGAATAATGACTAGAGCCACGATTTTATGGTGAAAAGATTTTTGCAACATTTGGTTTCGATGCGTCATGTGCCCGTAATTGGATAATTTTACTCTCACTTGCTTTGGCAAATTACAGACGTAAGGAGTCACAATAATCTTATTCTGATTGGTGCAGTCAAATGAGGGACGTGTCTGAACAAAGACACGCTGCCAATAACCATGAAGCAGAGCTGCCGATGTGCACGAGAGACGCGGAAACGAAATGTGGCAAAAATCTTTTCGCGACAAAATCGTGGCCCTAATAATGACAGAAGTGATTTCGGTCAGTGCATAGCGTCTATGTATTCAGCGCTCATGAAGAGTGGCATGGAGCAGGACCGTTATAAGAGGGGGGGGGGACGAGAGTTCCCCGAGATAACCCGCCAACCAGAGGCATCGTCCGGCACGATTCCCACGTGCAAAGATCCGGGGACCGTTCCCGCCGGGAAACGAACCCGGATCACCTTGGTGTGACGCGAGTCATATGACGACTCGGTTGAGCGGCCGACTTTGGTGCGAGGGGTTCTGGGTTCGATTCCCAGGTCTGGCTGGGTGTGAATTTGTGTTTGTTCACATGGCCTCAGAAAGTTGTCACTATTAAATTGACTCACCAAAGTTACTCGGGGTTACTTAAATAAGTCACATTAAAGGGGGGAATATTTGGTGCAGTGATGATTCGGAAGCTGCCGCCTCGACGCTGCACCAAACATTTTTGATAAGTTATTAAAAATTTTAAATAAAAAATACTGGGCGACTACTGCCCTCTATTACATTGTTAAGTCTGAAAGGCCGTTACCATGTATGTTGGATGGTTTCGAATCACTGTTTATATAGAGCATGGTGTCTTTAACTATTACATTCCGTTACTTTCCGAAAAGTGTGATTTTATTTTCGAACATTGGCCCAATGGACACATGTGGAATGTTTTGTAAAAAAAAAAAACCTTATTTACGAACACACTGTAACGCATTTGAAGCGGTTCGCATGTGGACTGTTTCCTCTGTTAATTGCAGTTTGTTCTGCTTCCGATTAGCGATAACCATGGATTGATTGAGTAGGCACTCTCCTTACTTATAAGATTCCCCAGAAAAAAAAAATTGTCCGTGTGACTGTTAGCACGTTTCAAGCAGGAGTTTCGTTGTTATGCACTCTCGTGACTTATTAATAACAGCTTGTTGCAAACGGTCGTTATAGCAATAAAAAAAAAAAAAAAAAAACAAGAAGGGAGAGGGTTTGCAGGTTCTCTCGCGATGTAACAGCCAGTAATATTCGTGGCGAGCATTGTTGACATCTGGATCGTTTAGAATGTCGCTAAGAATATTACTAACAGTCACTAGAAACAAATTCAGAGTAGTTAACCTTGACACACCCGACACTGGCCGTGTGTTTGTGTGAGTGAGCCACGGCGCCAAGGGCGATGTTGACCGGCTCATCTGGTGCGGTATCGCCTCTGCCGCAAGACACTGAAACAACGTGCAGTGGTATCGTAGATCTCTCGCCTGACTGACACTTTCAGTGGTGACCCTGTCTTTATAATGGTGGAAAGTTTTAAGCAAATAGCATTGCATGTTTCTGGTGTAGTTTCATAGTTTCACACGAATCCCGTCAGTAATATATATATATATATATATATATATATATATATATATATATATATAGTCGCTTTAAGTGACTCCGAAATGATTTTTCTAATTGACGTGATGTTTGTTTAGAAACGACGGTACTTAATTGTCATCGTTTGAAGTGTAATTTGTTTATTTATTTACGTACATCGATAAAATGGGCACATGTTGGCTAGTTTCGTAAAATAAACTTATTTACGAACACACCGAAACGCGGGGTAGACGGCGCCCTGAAGTTGGCAACACTGGGTAGTGAGATATCGGTGAAGTGGAGGGGGTAGATGGTGACGGAGGTAGGGGAAAGGAGGGGCGGCATTGGCGTCTGTCCCGGCGCCGAGTCGCCGACCCCGCGTCTCAACCAATAAGAAAATGCCATTCTCGTTATTAAAGACATATTTCTGCCTCGGAGCGGTGGTTGGCCTGGTCGTGGTAGTTAAGAAGGCCCTGGCAATGACGTAGGTTGGTGGGTGTTTAGGGTTGAGAGGGAGGCGGGGGGGGGGGGGATAATCTAAAGATATGGCGTCTGAGAGTGGCCGGACGTTTCTACATCAATACTAACTCTGAATAATAAACTATAGGATATTTATCTGTGC